>PVIY010003522.1:18423-112391 GCA_004026745.1 Myrmecophaga tridactyla
CCCGGGGAAAGCTGTTGGAACCCAGGGGCCTGGAGAGAAGACCAGCAGAGACCATCCTGTGCCTTCCACGTAAGAAAGAACCTCAGTGGAAAGTTAGCTGCCTTTCCTCTGAAGAACCAACAAAATAAATCCCCTTTTATTAAAAGCCAATCCATCTCTGGTGTGTTGCATTCCGGCAGCTAGCAAACTAGAACAGATTCCCTTTTATTAAAAGCCAATCCATCTCTGGTGTGTTGCATTCCGGCAGCTAGCAAACTAGAACAGTAACCATTTGGGAAGTTATAACTGCCAGTATTATTATATTGTATTATTTACTATTTAGTTCCACTTCTTGTTTCCTATAGGTGCTAAATGCAAATGCATGAAAATCATTGAAAAATCCTTTTTTTTTTGGCCACACAATGTACAAAGCTACAAATAGTAAAAAGTAAAAAAAAAGGGGTATAGGAAAAGTCTATGTGCCACAATTGAAGCTAAGTTGGTATCAAACCAAATATGATTATATATATATATATTCATGATTGTTTTTATATCCACAATTTCTCTAATTTAAAATAAACTGATACAGTTGAACATTTTAAAAAGTTAAAAAAAAAAAACCTTCCAGGAATCCTGGGGTCAATTAAACTCATTTCAAGCCCAAAACATATCGCATATCCTTGAGTATGTTATTTATCTGTTTATTGCCCATTTTCTCCATCTAGAATATAACTCTGTGAGGGCAGGGATTTTTTTGTCTATTTTGTTCACTGCTCTTTGACCAAAGCCTAGAACACTGTCTGATACGTAGTAGGAGCTCAATAATTATTTCTTGAATAAAGTGATTGAAAAATACATTTGATAAAGAATTACAACAATTAGAAGTTTTCTGGTCATTGACAGTTCTGGTAATCAGAAGAGTTTTCTGGTTAATTTCCTGGGCTATAATTAAAGATTATCAAAATATTCAAAGCATATTAAGCATTTACAAAATATACCATTTTTAGTGGCTCCCATTTCTTACAAGTGTAGATTGCCTACAAAAATGAATAATTCCTAAGTCATGCAAATGTAAATTATCAAAGCCACTGCAAAATCGGAGGCAGAGTTTTGGACAAGACCTTACTAAGGAGGCCCTTCCATCCTGGCTAGTTCCTCAGCCTTATTTAGACTGAGAACCAAAAATTATTTTAGGCAGTGATTTAAAATCAGAACTGTACATCTTCAAAGGATTTAAAATAAATGAGTTCAGGCAAGTTAATAGTCACCAAAAGAAAAGATTTTGCTAATATTCTATTTTAAGAAATTTTTCTTATTCCAAACAAATGTATAGAAAAAAAATGAAGATTCCATATTATTCGCAGTACCTGAAAAGCAGAGTGATTATGAAGAAACCCAAAATAAGGACTACCTCCATTTCTCCCAGATGGTCTTATTTTATATCTCAGTTGAGTTTCTCTTAAAGTTACATTTTAATTTATTCAATTAAGTAGATGTTTATTAAGCCCTGACATAGAGTTCAACATGGGGTGTTAAATCTAGCTAAATTAAGAATTTAAAAAGAAGGGAAAGGTGAAAGAGGAAAAGGTATCAACATTTGTTGACACTTTTCATATAAAAGCTTGCTTACTCTTTAAAACAACCAGGAAGGCTGTTAATATTCTCATTTTATAGATCAAGACACTGAGGTCCCAAGAGGATAAGTAACTTGCTTGTGGCCACATGAACTAGAAAGTAGCAGATCTGGGGTTCAAACTTACATCTGTTTGGACTGAAAACTTCATAAGTACACCAAATTGCCTCTCTGAACACTATATATAGTATATTTTTTTTAATGAGAAAGACAGAAAATACCTCACCAAAAGTAGGGCGTAGAATAGAAGAAAATTAGCCTAGAAATTGTTAGGCCAAGAAAAGTTTTTCAAGAAAACAAATATGTAAACAAAATGCTAAATGCTAAATTTATTATGACATTAATATGTTGAGCCTTTAAAACATCTTCCTAATGGAGGTATATGAAAGTATCTCTTTCTCCCATAGGTAGGGAAATTTTTTTTTAATATGGAACTACTCTCAAACACAGCTTACTGAACAAATCACAATAAGAAAAATATATTTTGCAACATTTTACAGAAGAAATATTTAGACTGACATACATGAGGATCTGTGCTTATAACAGGACATATCTGCAATATATTAACAAGAATTAATGAAGTATCAAAACAAAAATGGTTGTAAGTGAAAGTACATAATTTCCTCACATATTAATATACTGGGAAGATGGGTCAGTGATAATTTAGGGCTACGAAATAGGCCAATGAAAATGTCTGTAAATGTACTCATGCTGTCAGCGACAGCATCATTGTGAAAGTGCTAAAACAAAGCCACTTCCTTGTTATTTTTGGTAAATACTAGGATGGAAGCTAAAAGAATGAAGGCCTGGAAGGGTCAGATCCCCTTTAACTTTATAGTTTGTACCAGATGATAGACTCACACACTTAAAATCAATTACAAAACTTAAAGGAAGACCTATGCAAGGAGACCTCATAAAGTGGCAGAGCATCTTTTCCTTCTCTATTACGATGAAAAAAAATGAAATCTAAAGAAATGATGTACAATGTCACATTCTTCACATGAGTTTCACCCTCTGTGTTCTCCTGTGGCAGATATCAGTACGTGATATCAGTGATATCTGCCACTTCTCAGTTTGAGGCTCGCACACCATAAACAGCCACTAACAAAAAATCATTAGGCAATCCAGTATATAATGGAGGAAGTACAGGCTTTGGAGCCATAGAGATAGAGGTTTGAACTCCACCTCTGCCACTTATTAGTTGTGAGACTTCAGGCAAGTTATGGAGCCTAGGATTTTTCATCTGCCTTCAAGATTGTTTTTTTTTTTTTTCACTTCAGAATCAAGATTGTTTTAAAAATTAAATGAGGTGACAGATACAAAATGTTTTTAAAATGTTAGTACCTTTACCTCTTCTCTTTCCCCCCTGTTAAGTACTTAATTTATTTTTATTCCAAACCCCATGTTGGGTTCTTTGTAAGGGTTTAACTAATCCATTTTTCCGTCCCCAAAGTCAAATAACCAAACTTTGTGTCCCACTAAGTTGATTACTCTGGGGCTGACTTCCATTTGGAGTTTTAAATGCTTTATACTTCCTATTCTCATCCAGAAATCAGAAGGCCCAATGACATGGGTTTCATTTCTTCACCTCAACTCACAAGTTTTGATTATGCATAGCTACAGAATGCAGAGTAAGTTGTATTTGTATTTAAAGACAGGAGGAAATAGTCCTAAAGCTGCTGCATTCTCAGAAAGTTGCTAAATTGTCTTGGCCAACAAACTCATTTTCTGCTGAACATAGGTGTGATGGTTAGGTTCAGATGTCAACTTGGTAGAGGTGATGGTTCCCAGTTGTTTGCTCAGGCCATTAGTTAGTATAAGGCTATTTCGTGGCTGGTTGATAAACCAGAAGGCTGGTTCATTCAATCATCAATCAGCTGACTGCATCTGTGGCTGATTACATCTGAGATCAACTAAGGGTGTGTCTTCCACAATCAGCTTGATTTAATCCAATCAGTTGACAACCCCCCCACCCCCCCACCCCACCCCCCGTCATGGGCAGGCACTGGGAATCGAACCCGGGTCTCCAGCATGGCAGGTGAGAACTTTGCCTGCTGAGCCACCGTGGTCTGCCCAGTTGACAACTTTTACGGTAAAAGGGGGAATTTTCACTTCTTCTTCAGTCAGCCAGCCATTCCTATAGAGTTGCTCAAGGACCTTCATGGGAGTTGCCAGCCTTGGGGCCTAGCCTATGGATTTTGGAGTCTTGTATTCCCACGGTTGTGTTAGAAGCTGCCTCTTCCTACTCCCTACTCTCAGTTACATATGGAAAACCTGGCTAAATCACTTTAACATACAAAAAGGTGCTGGTTCCATTAAATAACATTGAAAATGTGTTTTCTAAGAGGTAAAATGTTTTATAATTTCTATAAATAATTATAGAAGCTTATCAGTTACCAAGTCCAAAAAAAGCAGATTTTTTCCCCAAGCAAGAACCTTTAAGTGAGAAAGCTAAATAACTGAAGTGCAAGAATAATCCTAAGAAAGTTCATCTTCATCCCTTCAAAAATAAACATTCTGAAAGTAAAGCTAAAAAATAAATTAATTAAAATTCTGATAAATGGAAAGCATGATGGGAGGAGCTTTCTTTTTTAAAGTTCAATCTGTTTTTGTAAATAACATGTACAACACTCTTAAAAATTATGCCAAAACTAAGACCAGAATGCTGCCTGGATTCCGATAAACAGAATTATGTTTTTCAGATCAGGTTTACTCCTATGACTACTGAACATATTAACTATTCCAGCATACAAATCAAGGGCAGTGGATAAATTGGTTCTAAGAAGCATGGACTGAGTCAATCAGCAAACATGTGACAGGTCTTATTCTGTGTCAGGATAGGACATCTGAGATGAAGTAAGAATGTAAATGGGTCCCTCCTGACCTCTATCTAGGAGCTTATCTAGTAAAGCATAAAACAATCAGATAATTATCATACAATAGGGTAAGTGTCATGGCAGCAACAAAGAGAAAAGGGTAACAAACAACAGACAACAAGCACCAAGCCAGAATGAGGGTGGTGGCCGTGGGGGCTGGGTGGATTGCAAGATAGGCAGGTAGGTGATTTTAGTAGAGAGAGCATTGCACAAGGAACATTTAGGAATGGTTCATTGTTTCAAATGATCGATGCCAGGCAAGACTTCCAACACATCTCAAATGCTTCTGCTATATTTACAGAATGTCAAAAACCCTGTCTGGAATGTGAAGGTTTGTACAGCTTTTATCATCATCTCACATGAAAAGTTAAAGACTTGGTTAAGACAGTGAGCTCTGGGGCGAAGGGATGGCACAGAGGAATCCAGAAAGGAGTAGACCTTGGTAAGACAAACAGGAGTATCACTGCAGGAGAAAACCACAGACAGTCATAAGCTACTGATATGGGGCCACCTGAGGACCATGTACCGTACATTAACTTCATTTCTATCAGAAGAAGAAATAGAGACAAGACCTAATAAATGTAAGAGAGAAACAACTGAGTTACACTAAGTGCAAAGGCTTTCAGTACTTGCACAATTCCTTAATGAGGGGGAAGCCAGAAAGAAAACCACACTCTATACAGCGATTTTACAAAGAATAAATCTTTCAAGATGAGGGTTCCAAGGACAGCAGTAATTGTTTGGTTTCCTTCTGAGTTTTTGTGAATCTAAAAACACCTTTTTCTGATACTTGAAGATGCTTTAAAAAAAAAAAAAAAAGGTAAGTGGAGGCTCTGGGGCACTCAGACAGAAAGAAGTTTACCAGGTTAGGGCCTTTATTCGTCTCATTCTTTGAGAAGATACGTCTCTCTCTTTCAGTAGGAAGTTTATTCACATTCTAGCCAGCTGCAAAATAGGGTTGACAGCCAAGTTCCTATTGCCAAAGTTCACTCTTCAAACTGGCAGCCTGAAGTCTGATAACCAGTTAAAATGCTCAACACAATCACAGCATTTTGGTGGAAAACAGAAGCTCCATTGTTGAGAGATATTTTCAAGTTTAACTCTTCTAGAATTATGAAATCCAAAACAGGAGCTATTAGGATCAATCAGTATGAGAGCGAAGAGAATTCTTCTCGTATTTTGGTCTGGATTCTGTTCTCCGTTTTTCCCAAAAGAATAATTGGGTTACTCTGATAATGGTCAGAAAAGTAGATTGTCAGCAACTATGAGTACTTGAAAAATTAAAAAAAAAAAACTATCTCAAAGTCATAATATTCCAAGTTTGCTATCCCTCACATTTCTATGTTATATCCTTTAAAATGGAAACATCCAATACAAAGCTCTTGGTTTCCTAAAAACCACTGACAACAAAAGAACTGACTCAGTTATAATTAAAGCACACTCACAAGATTTGGAGGTGAAAGTAATTTTCTATTTGTATCAGAAATATATTCTGTTTTTGGTATTAAATATATATTCATGGAAGTTGTATATGTTATATCCATCTATCCATTCAATAAACACATGTAAAGTAACTGCCATACATGAGAACTATACCAGGGAGGTACCATGGGAATATAAAAATAAGTACAACATGGCTTTTTATCCTTTAGGAGTTTGCAATCCTCTGGGAAATGTAAAGACATAGCAAAACTGAAACATAGACTGTGTTAAGTGTCATAAGGTATGAGAACACAAATATGGGAAGAGATCATATTTAAGTGGCATCATGAAGAAGGGTATGAGGGGATATACCTAGAAAGAGATGGGTGAGTACATGACACTGGATTGTGGGAGACACTGAGCTCCCAACTGAAATCAATTTCATTCTGAGGGCAATGGTTCTGAGGAGCCAGTGATGGTTTCCATTGAGAACAGCTAGCAACATGGCCAAAAGTGTTCTTTTTTTGGAAGATCGCTCTCAGAACATAATAGGAAGGGGGAGAGATATGCAGGAAGAACAGTTAATTATGGCTAAAATTAAGATGGTTGAAATCGTAACTGTGGAGGTTTGGGACTGTATGTGCCCCAGAAAAACATATTCTTAAATTTAATCCATTCCTGTGGGTATGAACTCATTGTATATAGGATGTTTTTATGAGGCAACTTCAGTTAACGTGTGTCCCAGGCTAATCAGATGGGCCTTAATCCTGTTATTGGAATCTTTCATAAGAGAACGAAATTCAGAGAGAGAGAAAAAGCTACAGGAAGCAAGAAGCCACATCACTGGAACCTGGAAGAGAAGGGAGAGACCAAGAGATACCACCGTGTGCCTTGCCATGTGACAAAAGAACCAAGGTCACCAGCTGTCAGCCCTGGAATGCCACTGTCTTCAGAGAAGAAAGCATCACCTTGATGATGCCTTGATTTGGACTTTCTTTCAGCCTCAAACCATAAACAAGTAAATTCCCATTTCTAATCTGACCTATTTCATGGAATTTACTTGAGCTGCCTAGGAAACTAAAATAGTAACTAAAGGAGAAAATGGGATTCAGGTCTTCCCTATGTGTTGGCTCTTGCTGGTTTTGCATTATGAAGACTTCCATTTCATTATACAGTTTAGGGCAAAGGAAACCTGGTGGCATTTTCAGTTGAAATGATTCCTAATATGACTAAGGTGATGTCTGCAGAATAAAGAAGAAAAACTATATGCTCATCTTATCATCGTAATAGATGCAGAACATATTTTTACAAAATTAAAGTACATTTATGATAAAAATTCTCAGCAAAAAAAAGAATAGGAGGGAACCTTCCTCATCCTGATAAAGGACACCCCTGACAAAACTATAGTTAGTGCTCGTTTCGGCAGCACATATACTAAAATTGGAACAATACAGAGAAGATTAGCATGGCCCCTGCGCAAGGATGACACGCAAATTTGTGAAGAGTTCCATATTTAAAAAACAAACAAACAAACAAAACTATAGTTAATATTGTACTTAATGGAAAAAGGCTGAATGGTTTTCTCTAAGATCAGGTACAAGACAAGGATATCTGCTCTCACCACTTCTATTCAGCATTGAGGTGGAGGTTCCCGCCAGCACAATAAGCTGATTTTAAAATTAATAGAGAAATGTAAAGAACATAGAATAGTCAAGACAGTTTTGAAAAGAACAACAATGCTGGAGGGCTTAAACCATCTGCTTTCAAGACTTACTACAAAGCTATAGTAATCAATAAAGTGTGTTATCAGCATAAACATAGATATATAGAACGACAGGACAGAAGACAGAGTCCATAAATAGACCCACATATACAGCCAGCTGATTTTCAATGAAGTTACTAAGATAATTCAACAGGTAAAGGAAAATCTTTTCAATAAATAGCACCTGAACACTAGGTCTCCACATATAACACCATATATAAAAACAAATTAAAAATGGACCATAGACCTAAATGTAAGAGCTAAAAAAATATACAACTTCTAGAAGAAAACAAAGAAGAACAATTTTAGTGACAGTCGTTTATTAAGAAAACACAAATTAAAGTTGCAATGAGATACCTCCGCTACATACCCATTAGACTGGCTAAAATTTAAAAGACACTATCAAGTGTTGGTGATAATATAGACAAATGTAATTCTTGAAGACTGCGGGTGAATTATAACTGGTACTACCATTGTAAATGGTACCACCCTTTGGAAAACAGGCAGTTTCTTATAATGATAAAGAGACCTACCTTGTGAGCCAGCCATTCCACTTCTGGGTGTTTACTCCAAGAGAAATTGAAAAGTATGTCCACAAAATGACTTGCACACAAATGTTCGTAGTATCTTTATTTATAATAGCCAAAAGTGGAAGCAATTTAAATGCCCATCAACCACGTTAATGGAAAAACAAATTGAGATAACCTATACAATGCCATCCTACTGAACAATTAGAAGGAATTAACTACTGATATATGCAGCAACACGGATGAACCTCAAAATAATTATGCCAAGTGAAAGAAGACAGGTGAAAAAATAGGAAACACACTGCACTATTCCATTTATATAAAACTCTAGAAAATGCAATGACAAAAAGCAGATCAATGGTTGCCTGGGGAGGGGGGCCTGGGAGGGATAAGGGAAAGATTACAAAGGGGCATTTAAAAAGGGTCATAGAAATGTTCACTATCTTGATTGTGGTGGTGATGGTTTCATGAGTGCATACGTATGTCAAGATTCATCAAGCTGGGCGGGCACGGTGGTTCAGCAGGCAGGAATGCTTGCCTGTGATGCCAGAGGACCCGGGTTCGATTCCCGGTGCCTGCCCATGTTTTAAAAAAAAAAAAGATTCATCAAACTGTACATTCTAAATATGTGTGATTTATTTTGTCATACATATACCTCAAGAAAATTGTAAACAATATTAAAAAATGGATGGAAGGGGAAAAAGTCATTCTACTAATCCAAATCGAGGTAATTAAGTCCAAAATTAGGATGTGACAATAGAATCCAGGTTTCCCCATTATTATGTTGGCTCATCTCTATTCTACATAACAAAGACCTCCATTTCATAATGCAGTTTAGGGAGAAAGAACCCAGGAGGTTTTTTCCTGTTGAAATGCCAAGGTGATTTCTATAAAAGAGACAGAACCTGAAGAGATCAAGGTGCAGATGAGGCGGAAAGAAGGGCTGTTGCAGAGGACATTATGGTGCTGCCCAGATCCCCCTTCAATACTGAAGTTACCAGGAATATTAGCAGTCGATGGGTTACAGCTGAGTCCCTCTCCTGTAGTTGTGTTTGGCCAAAGGAACTCACCCATGATTCTTCCCCCTCCATCGCCATCCAATTTCACACCTCACTGTGGGATGTTTTCTTATAAGACCTCTTATAAGCACTATTCCCAAAGTACTATCTAATAAACAACCTGCATACAAACATCCAGTCTGCTTCCCAGAAGGCTGGAACTAAGACAGCTCCCCAAAGCAGTATAATAAAAAATTAAAAAAATAAATACCCCCCCCCTGAAATATCTTCAGCGGGAAAAGGCAAATGGAAGGGTTACAGGTTAAATGGAAGAATTATTTTAAGGTGGTCAGAGAAAAGTAGAAGCATTCCAAAGAGCTCCCATTTTCAAACCGAGAAAATAAACTATCATTATTATTATGATAGACTATAACAAAAAATCCATAAAAATAAGCATGCACGTTCTACAAAGCTTTCTACAAAGATTTTGACTTTCACAGACCAATACTGTGGATATTAACATTTTGAAGATGTTGAGTCCATAAGGTAAGTCAGCTGAGATGTGGGGCAGTAATAGTGTGGGAGAAAAAATGCCTATTAGGAATTTAGGTAAACACCAAACATGAGAAAAAGGAAAGGGAGAGAGATAAGCCTTTGGCTCCTCAAAAGAATCACCATCAATAGTAATGGCAATAAAGAGTTAAAAGTAGAAGCACTGAGTCCAAGTTTCTCCTGTCTTGCGGGGAGGGGTGGGAAGAAAGAGGATGTCAAAAGGAAGGAGAAGGAAGAGCTCAATTTGTTTTGCTTCCTGGAGCTGGGTCCGGGGTGGGAGGTGGAATGGGGATACCTTTCCTGAGAACTCTGCCAGGAAGTCATCTTTTCTGCCTGAATAACCGGATTTCGTAAGAAGTGAACTGTGGTTCATCTATGCCACCCTATCAGAGAGAGGGGGAGCGGCAGCCTGCCTAGGCAACAGTGCTGGCAGCCACTGTGGAATGAGGGGGGTTTGAGGGGAGGCCAAGGACTTAGGGGGTCCCTTGCTGCTTGCTCACCCAGCATGCACCTGGGTTCCTGCCTGGTTCCAAAGTGAATCTTCGGTTCAGGCTCTTTTATGACAGTGACAGTAATAGCAATAACCATATCAAAGGCAACCATGAGTCTTCAATTGTATGTCTGGTTGCACATTTGTAAGTAAAGCCAAGCTTGTTTTCCCACCAAAGATGGCACACCCACTCGCCAGAGGCAAGTTGTTTTACCAAACTACAATTTCATATTTGTTCTTGGATCTTTTTTTGCTGTTGGTAGATTTTTTAAATGAGTTCACCTCATTCATTTCATAGACCTTTTCCCCCATGGTTTTATATACCAACCATGTGCTGTTGGCACCTAAAAACATCTATATGCTCCATGACCACCTATATTTGTAATGCCTTCAGGCAACTCAAACTCAACACGTTGCAAAACAATCGTCTATGTCCATCTCCAGCCTTCATAAACTTGCTCCTCTTTCTTCTCTTTTACCTCTGGAGAAACAGTACATAAGTTGTTTAAAAGTGTGGGCTCAGGAGCCAGCCAGGCTAGTTGGGCTCAAATCCTGGCTCTTACCACTTACAATCTTGGTACCTTGAGCAAATTATTTAACTTCTGTTTGCTTCAGTTTTCTCAACTGCAAAATGGAATAAAATAATAGTACCAATATAATAAAATAATCAACAAGCTAATATATGTAAAAACTTGGAGTGGAGCTTGGCACACAGCTAACACCTCAATGAATATTAATTATTATTACTATTAAGTCAGTGGGGTATAATAAAAGAAAGACTTCTCTTTGATGATAAAGACCATTTATTTCTTATTCATCCTGGTATGATCAGTTCCTGGCATAGTGCCTTGCACGTATTAGATGCCCAATGCATGTTTTTAACTGAGAAAAACAATTTTGCAGCTTATTGTAAAACTACTATGAAAGAGACTGCCAATTATTTTGTTGAGTGAATGACCATTTATATATAAATAATTAGCAAGAAAAAAAGATATTCTCTCTCTTGATGTACTGGCATGCTTCCTTCCACCAAATAATGAGTAGTGTGCAACTCGTGTTTCGCTTTTGGAAACCTTCAGGAAGCACAGAGTTAAATCAGGGACTGAATGGCAGAAACTAGACTTAGCTAGATTTTCTGGTACTGATAATCCCCTAGTTATTTTAAAGGGCTCCTTTCTTTCCTTCTTTTAATATTTTTACTGGAAGCTGGCTAAAATAATTTTTGGAAGTATCCATTTATAGAGAGAGAGAAAGAGAAGAGAGACAGCACTTTTTTTTATGGCAGGCATTGTGCTAAGAACAATAATGAAAGGGTGAACAAAGGAGACAGTGCATGCTGGGAGATGGCACTGTGAGAAGCAGAGGAAGGCCAGTGTGGAGCAGTGCAGAGGACAGGAAAGAGGATAGGCTCCAAGAGAAGAAAAAAGGAGCAAAAGCAAAGTGCACTAAGAATGCTTGGCAGCAAGTTCCAGTGATAGTAATAATGGTTCATTAAGATGTTTGCTGAGGCAGCGAGTGAGCAATTATTGATACTCATTGCAAATTGGAAAAAACTTCTGGAGACCAAGGTCAGTTAAAGGAATCAGCAGAATCACTGCAGGCCAACTTGGGCTGAAAGAGAGCAGCAATAACATATGACCAGAAATCTGAAGCAATAAACAAGAAAAAAGAAAATCATTCTACCAAATACACTACTACTGAATCTCCCAAATAATTTGAGATGGTTTGCAATTAAATAGAATAAAAATTTAATTCACAGTTATACAGTTTATTTAAAAATATATGCCATTAAGTGCATTTGGCTAATTTAATTGCTTGGAAAGTCTGCACGTAAGTTATATTATGTATAGTTATTTTCAAGTAAGTTCTTTCTATTTAATTAAAGAACAATAAGATTTTTTTTTTAATAGTATAAATGGCATTCTTGAGGACTGCTACAATTATCTGGTCATTACACTGATGCCCATTGAAAATTTTTTTGAAAGGGCTACTTAACGTCTCTTCTTACTTGAGTACAAGTAAAGGGGATTGAGAGAGAGGGAGAGATTCACAGAATTGATGGAGTGGTTATAAATGCACAGAATTTCAGGTTCTTCATTTAAAGGAGTTCCTCTCAAGTCATTATTAACATGCACTTACTTTTTTTTTTTTAAGCAAAATTTTAGTAAACTCAGAGATCCTCGTGTTGGAGGGCATAAGTAAAAGTAGAAAAAGTCAGGAAGTGCCAATAAGGAAATATAATATAATAATAAGTTTCCTGAGAAAAACTAAAAAAATCACAGCCAGGTGGGACTACTCCATTCGAATGAATTCAGGCTCATTGGCATAACAATGGAAGAGAACAAGATTAAATTATTTTCAGCAAAATTTAAGATAGCAGGCTTGGATATGAGTAATAGATTAGAAAGGACTTTCCCCACAAAGGAGACATTTTAAAAAACAAACAAACAAAAAAAAACTGCTGTGCTGGGAGGAGAGGTTGTAAAACCTTCTATTAAAAAGCTGGGCCACAATGAGGGTTGTGCAAATATTCACGCATTGCTATTGTTAAGAGGCAGATATGGTGAAGTCTAAATAAAATTTCAATGACAATTTAAAATAAACCATAAGTATCACCCCCTAAATGAGCATTTAGCTCATTGTATTAACTACAGATCCAGACATTCTAAAGATCTGTTACAGTTAAGCTGACAATCAAATACAATGGACATGACTGATATTTTTTAACCACTATAGCCCTATCACCCAGGTCTCCAGTTTAAAAGTATAATTACTTCATTTTTGGTGATAAGAGCTAAAAACCAATCCCTTTTTTATTCAAACAGAAGGACAACAGAGGTAGTAAACTGCAAAAGTGCAAACAGTAGGAGAAAAGGTGTTTGAGGGAAAGAAAGCTGACTAATTTAATCAGCAACACTGTATGAAATCAAAACATTACTTCCATTCAGAAGTCATCAAGCTTTTGACACTCAGTCTCTACAGCACACCTGGAAGAAACAATCACAGCCCCAACCTAGAGTACTACTGCTTTTTATCAGGCCACGGGAAGGGAATGCATAACTACTGCAATGATAACGGGACTAGCATTTCCTCAGGCAACCTTCATTCTCCATATGTTGACTATGCATAATTCATAGGCGATGCCACATGCCCCAAGAGCAAGCGCCCTTGTGAGTTTTTATGGTGACACTTTCAGGCATGTTGCCTTCAGCTATGATAACACTGGAATGTAAGAAACAAAAAGGCCCAATTTCCCTAAACACTGTTTTTATGCTGATACTGTAGTTAGTGGTCAGCTGAACACAGAAGAATACAATTAAGAACAATTAGCCATTCAGTTGCACCACCACAGGCAGTTCTTTTGGCCTGTATTTTAAACAAAAAGTCAAGCTTCCGAGTGGAACACTTAACCATCCTGCAAGTGAAGGAAATATAAAAAACTTCTTCCTGTTTCCTGGGCCATCTCAATTCCAGACAGAATTACCCCTCCGGCCCCCCTCCCCCCAGCTAACATAGGGCCCACCCCCTTCCTTCCCTAGGGCACAATAGCACTCCTTGGTCCTAGCGCTTCTGCTCAGCTTTAAAAAATCATCATTATTTAAGTAGGGAAAATAGATAAGCAGCTGTATGAGAAAGACAAGGCTGATAGAAATCAGGCTGGAGAACAGAAAAAAAAGAGGGTTGGAAAGGAAGAAGGAAGGAGAGTAAATAGTTCAGCAGAAGGAAAGTCAGAAGGAGAAAGAAGAAAGAAACCAGTGTTTCACTTTCCAAAAGGGAAAATGTTTAGGAGTGGAAAGATCACCTTGTTAGGTTTGAGAGTTACAGGCACCTCACAAATCTTTTAGTTCACTCTCCATTTTAAAGGTATAGAGTGCCCAGGGTCATAGCACCAAACAGTTAAGATTTTTAGCACTGTTCTAACTATGAGCACCTATGAGAGTAAATGCTACCTTAACACCATGAACAACTATTCTTCTGAAAGAACTTTTTTTTTTAACTTCACTTATGCTATGAAGCGTCTAACAAACGAGGTTTCCTTTCTCATTGGAAGAAACAAACCTTTGTGGGAAGGGGGGTATTTGCTTCTTCACCAAGCATTCCAGGTGGCATGGATGCATTTTTCTTAACTTCATTTCTAGCTCCATTTTTTTTTTTGCCACCTTCATATTTCTCCCTTTCTTCCAGGTCTTCCATTAAAAATATTTGTTCCTCAGTATTTACAGATGCTTGAGAGCTCCCTTAAGCCCTTTTTGGAACAAAAAAGTGTAAAGTATCTTCTGTAGCACTTGTTCTTCCAGGGAACTTGGCGTGTTTCACAGGTATTTGTTCATATTCTCACTGGAACTCGTTAGGAAGGAAGGCTAGGTATTTCACTTCCAGGTAAAGTCTCTGTGATTTTACATGGTCACATAAGGAATCTGAGGTGAGGTTTTGGAATTAGCACTCTCAGATTTATCCCCTTAGAATATACTTCTAACTAAAAACTCAGTTCAAATGTGTATATATATATAAAGTATATCACATTTTGCCCAGATTAAATGAGAAGCACACTGGCAAATCTTATGCCTTTAAGGCATATTTCTATTCAAATTACAGTAAATAACTATAAGGCTGAGAAAACTTTAAATACATTTCTCAAGGAATTTCACAAACAGTAGCAGGAGGTGTCAACGTGGTGAAAGACGCTGTTCTCTGCTCCATTTCATAAGTGCATCAAAGGCACAGTAATTTACACTACCTTTCAGCTGTTCAGATGCCCGAGGCATCATTTCTATTTGTTCAACATTAACCATAAAGGGGAAAAGCAAAGAAGGAAAAAGAAGAATGTGGGAAGTAATCAAGTATTCTTCTCTATTCAATTTCCTATGAGGATGGGGTTAGGGCTGGTGTTGGACTGAAAGATCTTTCTCAAGCTTCGGGACACAAACAACCATAAAGTAAAAACATATTATGGCTCAGAAGTAACAGGTGACAGGTGAGCAGCACCAGACACCTTTTCAAGCTTGGAAGAGTCAGCCCCAACCAGGTGGCATCTGCTCTTGCAAGCCTATCTACAGGAGCTCTTAAAGGTCCTTACATAATTTATGTGGCTCAAGGAAAAGTGAAATGCGTACCAATTAACACATCTACTAATCAGTATTACTTTCTCAAATTGGGCAATATTATAGAAAAACATGTTTAATTTCAATAGATAAATTAATATTAATATAATTTAGTAATAAACTGTCATGAAAATATTTTATAAATTAAGTTTAATGAAATGGAAAAAAATACTTTTTTAAAGGGCAAACATTTAAATTTTGGAGCAGAGAAGGCACCAAGCCAGCCTTAGACATACAAAAACTTATTAAATGACAAGCCTTCCATGCTGCCCTGCAGTTCACCCTCTGATCCTCTGTGCATCTTGACTCAGCCCTTTAAGAAGGCAGTACTCTCAGGCCACACAGCCAGCTTTCTGTCTCCTGGTACACTCATTTCAGTAGAAAGCACCAAAGGCCCCTCTCTGGAAACACATTGCTTAGTCCACATATGTAGTTTGCTAATGTGCAAAACACTCCATTTAGTTTTTGGCAGGCCTGGTAACACAGGGCTGCCCACTGCCATGTTGGAGGTTCAAGGTCAGCAATGCCACAGGCTGCCTCTAAACCCAGTGTGCTTTTTCCACACTCCTGAGCAAGACTCAATACCGGGAAAAACAAAGGTTGTTGACATGGGATAAAAAGAAAAAAGAAAAAGAAGAGCGAAGGCTTTGCATGTTAGTATACACCATTTTATTCGTTATTGAAGAGAGAAAGCAGTTCTAGGCAGGCTCCTGGGTGCTAATATAATGCACTACACATCTCATTAAAGAAGCTACAAAAGACCTCATTGTTCTCATGCTAAAGGTCCCTGTATAGAGGGAAATAAAAATGTTAGGATTTCCCTGTCTTAGCCCTAAGGGAGATCCATCTTCAAAGAAGGTATCAAACTATATAAATTCAGCATCCCTGCTTTAATTAATCTACCATATGGAGCCCAGATGTCAGAAACAACTTTGATTTGAATCCTGGTTCCACCAGTTGTTTGCTGCCTCTGGGACCTTTGGCAAGTTACTTTTCCGAGTGTCTTCTTCAGTTTCCTCATCTGTCAAATGTGAATGAAATTAGTACCTACTTTATCAGGTTTTTGTGAGAATTCAATTAAGTTAGATTGTTTGTGACTGCTCTTTAAATTCTTGTTAAATTTAAATAGAAAAATAAAATAAAATACTCTGACCTTGGTGACAATACCCCAGTGCTTCTCATCCCTAGCTGCCCATTAGAATCACCTGGGAAAATATTTTTTAATAACAACACCTAGACTCCATTCCCAGGGATTCTGATATAATTGGTCTGGGGTGAGTGTGGACATTGTATTTATTTTATTTTTGTAAGCCCTCCAGATATTTCTAACACATAGCTAAGGTAAAAAAAACTACAGTAATACACGAATTTAAAAAAGAATGTTTCAATGAATAATGCAATATGGTACCATAACTATAGCCACAATTTCCAATAATTATGTCACTGTGTAATAGGTGGACTCTATTTTCTTCATCCCCAGTAGCATTTGAAGCCTTTGCAGAGAAAATTAAGAAGAAAGATAAATTTAGTAATGAACTTCCATAACAATTATTGATGTTCACTTCATTTTATTTCCACAGAGAAATAACAGAAAATCCTTACATTCATGAGGGAGCCCTCAGATCACCTTTTATTCAAATCTTTTTTTTTTTTTTAACAAGAGTGAAATATAAAATATCTAAAGTATTTAGGGAAAAAATGTTGCTCAAAGTTGCAACAATAAAGCATAGATATTTTAAAAGATGGCAATAACATATCTAAAATGTGAATTGTGAGACTCTTGGCCCTTCTATTTAGAGCTCTATAAATGTTAGGTATCACTTTTCTCTCTTTTTAGTTGTGAATGCAGATGGCACTGGAAGAATAAGTATCTCTGATTAATATGAAGAAATAAGTTACAACTCTTCAGTGTCTCTGAAGAAAGAAATCACATGGGCCTTATTTTGTTGAGAGTGACTGAGTGAATTACCTGGGATTGCATTAACAGAAAAGATGATCTTACTCATTTGGATCAGAAGGGAAAAATTCAAGTGGCAGGAGTGTCACCAATGAAAAAGCCGCATATATAGTACTAGATTAACAGACAAGCACTTTCTGGAATTACTGTAATGCTATTTTTATACATGAAGGTGAGTAAGGCCAGATGAATTTTTGCATAAAAGTCTATTTGTGTTGATACTTGCAAGGCTATTATTGATAATCAATTGTTAATGCACTGGTTTATTGTTCCAACAACTTAATCTCCGTACATTTGTACAGCCAGCGTATCTCCACACACACAACCCCCCCTTCCACTTTTAAATGGAATATGAATCAGCCATGTAAAGGAAATCTTTTATAATTATTGCAATGTGTTTTTTCATTAATATAAAGTGAAGTTGGTAGTTTTATTTTTGTAGTCCTTGATGATTCCCATTTGCAGTGTCTGGGCTGACTCAAAGATCCATCATTAATGGTAGAGAAGCCATAGGGCAGTACACGGGAAACCAAACTACTGATCCTTTCCTGTTTTTTTTTTTTGGTATATGACCACTCTTTTCTATATCTTTATAATGGATTAAAAATTGTTTTTATTTTGAATAAAAGAAGGTAATATTCAAAGTACCATTGACCAAGTGATGAAACCAGTTCACTTAAAAAACTTTTTTTCATGCATTAAACATTGACACTTCTATTCGAATATATTTCTATTTTGTAGCTAAAAGATATATTTAAAATTTTTTTTTCCGTCTTCTGTGAACAAGACATATTAGTTGAGAGGTTTTCCACTTGGTTCATAAGAATTTTTCATTTATTCATTCAGCAAATATTATTGTATTTATCACATGCAAGAAACTATGCCAGGCACTGTGGATCATATTAAAATGAATAAGGCCAGAAAACAGTTTGGTACTTCCTCAAAAAGTTAAACAGAGAATTACCATATGACCTCACAATTCCATTCCTAGGCATGTACCCAAAAGAAATGAAAGCAAGGACTCAAGCAGATACCTGTACACCAAGTTCTTAGCAGCATTCTTCATAATCGCCAAAAGGTGAAAACAACCCAAGTGCCTATCGAAAGATGAATGGATAAACATGTGGCATATACATACAATGAAATATTATCCAGCCATTTCTAAAAGGAAAGACATTCTAATTAATGCAACAACATGGATGAAAGTTGAAAACATTATACTGAGTGAAAGAGACACAAAAAGACAAATATTATATGATTCCACTTACATGAAATATCTAGAAAAAGCACATTCATAGAAACAGAAAATGTAGATTAGAAGTAATCGGGAGCTAAGGGAAGGCAGGAATGGGGAGTTATTGCTTAACGGGTATAGAGTTTCTATTTGCAGGGATAAAGTTTTGGTAATGGATGGTGGTGGTGGTAGCATAACATTGCGAGTGTAATTAATACCACTAAATTGTACACTTAAAACAGTCAAAATGGAAAAAAAGTTTAAGCTGAAGAAGGCCAAAATGCTATGAATCTTTAGAAAAATTGCAGATCATACTTTACTGAAGAAGGCTCAAAATCAAGGACTATTTTACAGGGTAGAAGAAAGGCATGTGAGTCATGTCTTGGAAGAAGGTGGGTACGATTTTAACAGGTGCATATGGTGAGTACATTCTAGGAGGGAGAAACAGCATAAGCAAAGGAATGAGAGCTGGAAATCAGGGCCCTGATAAGGAGGTCTGGTTTAATTAACTGCTTAGAGAGAGAGAGAGAGAGAGAGAGAGAGAGAGAGTGTGTGTGTGTGTGTGTGTGTGTGTAAAACAGTGTAGGTTGGGTCTGAAAACAAAGGGAGGCCAGAATACTAAGTGCCTTTACTGTTGTCAGGCAAAAGAGTTAGGGTAAATATTTACTTCTACATGTGAGTTAATGTTAGGGGGCAGAAATGGTAAGAAAGAAAAGTTCTTCATAGCTACTGAATTGGAAAACAGTTGACTGGATCAAATAATACACATGTCCTCTAACCATGTATGGTTTTGATAGGTCTTTATATATTTTAAACTTATTTTAGATTTTCAAAAAGAATATACAAAGAATTACATATAGGGATATGAATATTTTCCTATAGACCTCATATAAATTGAAGCTAAATTTCAGTCTTTTGCTGTTTTCATAATGGTCATGCAAGGAATATTTATCACTGTCTTTTTTTTTACATTATGGTAATATATATGACATAAAAATTACCATTTTAACCATTTTAAGTCAACAATTCAGTGGGATTTATTATATTTACAATGTTGTGCTACCAACACCACCATCCATTACCAAAACTTTTTCATCCCTCCAAACAGAAACATTGTACCCATTAAGCAATAACTCCCCATTCTCTTCTCTCCCTGAACCCTAGTAAGCTCTAATCTATTTATCTCTGTGAGTGTACTTTTTCTATATATTTCGGGTAAATGGAAGTATATAATATTTGTCCTTTTGTGTCTGGCTTATTTCATTTACCATGCTTTCAAGGTTCATCCATAGCATGTATCAGAAGGTCAATCCTTTTTATGGCAGAATAATATTCCATGTATGTATATATATGACACTTTATTAATCTTGATCTGTTGATGGACACTTGGGTAATTTCTACCTTTTGGCTATTGTGAACAACACTGCTGTGACCATTGGTGTCACAGATCCTTTTTTATTTGCAAGGGCAGGCTCTGGGAATCGAACCTGGCATGAATTATTTTAATTCATCTTTTGGGTTGTGTTCCATAGCCTTTGAAATATACTCATAAGGACTTAACAGACTGATGAATTTTAGTAGCATACTAGTAGCTGAAGAATCAAAGAACTTGATTCTACTACTGGTGTTTAAGATTACAGTTGCATTATGCTCTGGGGATACAAAGGAAAACAGCTTGCATTGGTTGCTCCTGCCCACTGCCCTTTGCCCTTCTGCATTTTCTCCTCCATTCTGATATAAGCCTTATTTAAGTGGATAATCATCTAGCAACCAACTGTGTACCTACTTTATTGATAAAAAGAAGCATACTTACTATGTAGAAAGAATGGTTGTTTTGCCATCCTTGAGAGACCGTATTTTGGGAGGGCATATTTTGGAAGAGGGGCTTATTACTTGGCACCTGAAGAATGCATGCACTGAGAGATAATACATAATTATATAACTAGGTTAAAAGTGTTTCAAAAGGGAAAGAGGTGGGGAAAAGGAAATAATTTTTGATCCAGTAAATTGGGGGCCTGGAGACATATTAATGTCTATAAACCCATCCCTAGCTGGGATTAGAAGTCCAAAACCTAAATTTTCTGTAGCACATAATCTAACTCAACCTGTCTTGATAGATCATTTAAAGAACCCAACCACATGGAGCCCAGAATGGAAATGAGGGCTTGCAATTCTGGATAGCTTAATACAATACCCAGATACACCCCAGAGTATGTGGAGCAGATAATAAAAATGTAGTGGCAAAGTCCTGTGAGGGATGGGAGAAAAGATATGGAACTATTAAACTTTATCACCAGGGAATGCCTCAAACATTAGGGACTCCCAAGTCAATAGGCCAATCCCTTCATCTTGAAACTTACTCTTGTGAAGCTTATTTATGTGGTAGAGAAGCTAAGCCTACCTATAGTTATGCCTAAGAGTTACTTCCAGAGGACCTCTTTGGTTGCTCAGATGTGGCCTCTCTCTCCCAATAAGACCAACTTTGCAAGTAAAATCATTATCCTACCCACTACGTGGGACATGACAGCCAGGGGTGAGACTAGATATTGCTATTTACCATGGTTTGCCAAACCCCAACTAAACCAATCCTGCCAACCCTAAAGAACACTTAGGGCTTTATCTGAGATTCTACAAAGGTTCCATGTACTATGATTACTTTCCAGAAACCTACACCTCTAGATGGGTTCCTAGGCCAGATAAGTCCTAAAACCCAGAGGGACCAGTCTCTCCAGAATATCACCTAATTCCATCTCCATATCCCATATTATCACCATTCCTTTCCAACATGAAAAAGTTAGAATGGGCAAGGGGTATGGTATGTATAATCTTTTTTTTTTTTTCTGTTTTTGTTTTATTTCTTTTTCTGTTGTCTTTTTATTTCTTTTTCTGAAGTGATGCAAATGTGCTAAGAAATGATGAATATGCAACTAAGTGATGATATTGTGAATTACTGATTATGTATGTTAATGTTTTAGTTCGTGCATTAAATTTTTTTTAATTAATAAATAAATTTTTTTAAAAAGTTAGAATGGATATAGCCCCAAAATACCCTAATGATCTGGAGAAAGTTCAAAGGAGAAGATGGAATTATAATAGAGAAGATAGGATTTAACAAATGAGTATGACTGCTGAATCATTATATTGATATTTCTTTTAGTCTCTAGTGTCTTGGAGCAGCTAGAAGGAAAAACCTAAAATTGTAGAACTGCAACCCATACCAAACTCTTAAATCTGTTCTATAATTAATTCTTGTGATGTACTTTGAAATTTATAGGTTTCTTTGTATATATGTTATTTTTCGCAATAGAAAATTAAAAAAAACTTTAAAGAGGGAGGTTCTTTTAAAAGTCCTTTAGTTTTGATGACAATTTCTTTTGGTCATAAACCATTTTATATTTAATCTACCATAGATGTGAAATGCACCAGTGGGTGCAGT
The DNA here is from genome assembly GCA_004026745.1 of Myrmecophaga tridactyla. Classification (NCBI taxonomy): domain Eukaryota; kingdom Metazoa; phylum Chordata; class Mammalia; order Pilosa; family Myrmecophagidae; genus Myrmecophaga; species Myrmecophaga tridactyla. The sequence goes on from PVIY010003522.1 coordinate 40,392, forward strand.
GATAATTCAACAGACACAGTGCCTGTTCTGTGGGGCTTGTAGTGTAGCAGTAATGTACAGCTGTTTACAAAGAACAAACACTGCAACACCAAAATAGGAATGGATGATTAGCACAAGTCCTCTCAGTCAAAAGTAGCAGTGTCTATTCAATTCAAGAACTTCAGAAGAAAAGAAGCAACAGATATAAAAATTGAAAAATGAAATATACATGTATTCAATTAGTATACATTACTAGTATATATATAATATAGTATACCATATTCATATTGCATCTTCAGGAGTGTGGTAAAATGAGATATTTAAGGTATTGGGAAAATATTCAGGTAGATGCTTGGGGAACAGAATAAAGTTCAGATGAGAGGTTTGGGTTCATTATTATACAATATAACAAATGGAATAATTGCAAAATTATTGACAACCCTTCTATTAAAATTGTAAGAAAATCATGATGACATTAGAATCTAAAAACAAAACAAATGTAAGCCTTATCTAGGAAGGCAGCATATTGTAAGAGTTCAGACTCAGAAGGTAGACAAAGTTCGTTGAATCCCAAATGGACCATTTACAATTTGGTCAAGGAAGTTAATCTCTGAGTCTCAGTTTCCTCACCTGTAGAAGTGGGATGATAATTGCATTTATTCCACAGGGATATTATGAAGACTGAATGAAAAAGATGGTAAGCAATTATAGCTACAGTGCCCAGTGCATGTTAAATGCTCACCAACTCTTAGCTATTGTTATGACACACCTTTCCAAAACAAATCCATAATTGCTTGCTTTTAAGATATTAAATTAGAAGGGTAATTTTGGAGCAATCAAAAAGTATATATAATTGATGGTGTGAGAAGAGAGAATCAAAATACCTACACCATTGGTATAACAGCAAAGTACTGTAAATATATATTATCTGACATTTTTTACAATCTGAAATAAAAAATTATAGATTTAGAAGAAAGGATGAAAGGAAAATCCTCCTTAAATTTCAGCCAAATTGTGATCCTCCTAGGTCCAAATTGATTTTTCACTTGCCACAAGGGGCCATTTTATTGATGCATGAAGCATCTGAAACAAGAAAACTATTCTTACTCCCTTTTTTTTCCCTTTTTGTTTCTTTGTTTCCTTAACTTTCTTCCATTCTCTTTTTTTCCTTGCTACTAGTGTTGGCTACTATAAAATTAAGTAACAAATTGTTAGTAAATGTTAACACTTTCCTCAATTTTTCTTTACTATAACACTTTCCCAGGAAATTTTAATTCTATGACACTGATAAAGTCACATATATTTTAATTTTTTCAGGTAGATCATATTGGCGTAGTTTTAAGAATGAAGTTTTTCAAGGTATGCAACTATTATAAATTTTGCAGGCCTTTGGCAATGCAGAAAGAAATCACCCCAGGGAAAGTTGTTGGAACCCAGAGGCCTGGAGAGAAGGCCAGCATCCTGTGCCTTCCCATGTAAGAAAGAACCTCAGTTGAAAGTTAGCTGCCTTTCCTCTGAAGAACTAACAAAATAAATCCCCTTTTATTAAAAGCCAAACCGTCTCTGGTGTGTTGTATTCCGGCAGCTAGCAAACTAGAACACCCATCAAAATTAAGATGCTGTACATCCCATTTATTTTTCTAAATGATCATAAAATTAAAATATAAAGGTATGATATTCAAAGCCTTGATAAGAAACTAAGTCATTGATGTTGGAAGCAAACATTTCATAATAAAGAAATAGAATAGTGTCAACAATAGAATTACCTAGAATGTGAATTTTGAATGAATGTTGGTATGATGTGCATCTAAAGTAGGCTACCTTTGAACTAGGCAAGGGAAGGTAGTCCACTTATTCTGAAAGAGCACCTGCTGCTAAATCAAGATCCAGGCAACAAAATTACATTCACTTTAAATCATCTGTTCTTTTAAGCATCATGGGCATATAAGATAACATCCATTGCAATCATAGTCACCCCTCACAGACCATGCCAAAATGACACCACTTATGTGCCATAAGAAACCTTCAACCAGATGGCAGGGCTTGGCCCAAGTTGTGATTTCATTTAAAAAAATAATAATAAGCTTTAAATTAATTCATTAATTTAATAGTGTATTTGGCAAATTATTTATTGCCTGAATACTGACTACTGCCAGGCACATGAGAGATAGTAACTACAGGGAGAACTCTCTTGGGCATAGTCACACATTTTATAAGTTCCACATTCTCAAACAGGCTGGTTGTCAAGGACCAAGGTACCAAGCAACTAAGTAAACCTCAAGAGGATGATTCCTCTGGGAATTCCTCAAATTGCTCCCTCCTTAATAAAAGGTGATACCAAAGAACTAAGTTAGGACTCTTATCATTTCATAAGCAGTGAAGTTCATAAGCATATGAACTCACTCATTTACATATTCTTTTGTTATCAGGATGATTGCAAAGGCTCTTTTTAAAATTTTTTTAATTTACTTTTTTAAGTTTTTTATGGTATAATATAACATATATACAAAGCAAAGAAATTTTTAAAAAGCAATAGTTTTCAAAGCACTCTTCCAAAAGTGGTTACAGGATACATCCCACAGTTTGTCATAGGGCTACCATACAATCCTCTCATATTTTTCCTTCAAGCTGCTCCAGAATATAGGAGGCTAGCAGGCTTAAATACTATTTTATCATCACAATTGACTTTTATTCCTTCTTTTTTTTGTGAAAAATAACATATATACAAAAAAGCTTTAAATTTCCAAGCACAGCACCACAATTAGTTGTAGAACATATTTCAGACTTTGACATGGGTTACAATTTCACAATTTTAGGTTTTTACTTCTAGTTGCTCTAAAATACTGGAGACTAAAAGGGATATCAATTTAATGATTCAGCATTCATATTCATTTGTTAAGTCCTATCTTCCATGTGTAATTTCACCATCACCTTTGATCTTTCCATACTTCTCACTGGGATTTTTTGGGCTACGGCAATTCTGAATTTTTTATATTGGAAGGGTCTATCACTAATATGGGGTAGGGAGATGGAACAACCTGATGTTCTGGAGAGGCTGGGGTAAGTTTCAGGACTTATCTGACTAGGGACCCATCTGGAGGTTGTAGGGTTCTGGAAAGTTACTCTAGTGCCTAGAACCCTTGTAGAACCTTATAAATTACCCTAGGTGTTCTTTAGGATTGGCTGGAATGGTCCTGGTTGGGGTTGGCAGGTTATGCTAGGTAGCAAGGTCTACCTGAAACTTGCATAAGAGCAACCTCCAGAGTAGCTTCTCGACTCTATTTGAACTCTCTCTGCCATTGATACTTTATTAATTACACTTCTTTTCCCTCATTTGGTCAGGAGCAAAGGCTCTTTTTGAAAATCAAAATGATAAATTAGCTATTGCAATCTTTTCTCAAGTAACTTCCTACTGAAATTATCAATGTTTTGGTAGCTGTAACGTATTCTTCTCATATAAAACTAAAAAATGCAATGTAAACTATTATTGAAGTGTTTTACTTAGTCTAATAGAGAAGGAAATCATGTTGACTCTGCAGTAAGGGAATTTAAAAATGGGCATTTAGAGGTGGATCATTTTATTAGAGGAAAAAGAATAAGACTAGCTATTAAATAGCATCTTAATTATGCACTGAAGTAGCTATAATCTCAAACTTTTCTTGCCTTTATATAAAATTATATGAAATTTCTTTGCTATTACTGGTTGAAAAATTAAGAGAAGGCTATTTCCTTATCCTAATCACCTCTTAAATAAAAAGGTATCAAATAAAAATATTGAAGTATGAACAAAATATTTAGCTTTTTTTTTTTAACTTTTTTTTTTTTTTTTACATGGGTAGGCACCGGGAATCGAACCTGGGTCCTCTGGCATGACAGGCAAGCATTCTTGCCTGCTGAGCCACCGTGGCCCGCCCTGAGCAAAATATTTAGATACCTTTACAAACTGATATAAATATGAAAGAACTAAATGTAACATTGATAAGATTTATTATACATATAAAGAAAGAACAAACAAGAGGGACAGTTTGATCTCATTTTAGGAAAATAAAAATTAAGACTGGTAGAACCTTGTGAAATATTAAGTGTCCTCCTCTGTGTGGTAGGCATTTTATTTTCTAGATTGGTTAGAATATATATTCAGATTTAAGTAGGCAAGTCTCTTTCAAAGGAAACATGAAAAAAATATCTTTTTTTTGTACCAACAGTGAGTACTCATGAGGGGAAGTAAACATGGTTCAAATGTCCTAAAGCAGATACCACTAAAGGTTCTGCTATTACACAGTTACCTTGCAGGTAACTCTGGTTGACCTGCTTTCTCAACTGGAACTCACTTAGGTCAAATCCCACAACCCAGATTGAATGACATCAATGAGAGAGACTAGACCACAGATAAGTCCTTAATTGCTGTAAAAGCCTGCAATGAAGTGTAGATGGAGTGGTGAGTCTTGAGGTGTACCCTCTTCCCACCCTCTTTGTAATCAAACAGGCGACTCCTATAGTTAGCCACAGGGTCATTCATTCATTCATCAAACATGGACCAAGCCTTTACTCCGTACCAGGCTCTATAGTACTGGGGCTGGATATAAAAAGAGAATTAACATCATTTCTTCCCTTAAAAATCTCACAGTTCGTTGGAAGAGATATATAAACAGAAAGCTCTCGTGCAACATTCTAAGTACAATGGAACATGTGCTCAGGGTATTAGAGGGGCACAGAAGAGGGGCACTAGATCCAATTTGGTGTAACCACAAGCAGTTTGGTGTTGCTGGAATATGAAGGATATTGTATGAAGTGGTGAGAATGGAGGACAGAAAAGTAGGCTGAAGTAGATCACGGGGGCCTAGACTTTAATTGTGTATGTAACAGACAGTATCTGAATGGTTTTAATAAAGTAACATGCTAGGTGAAGAGAAACTTCATTCACTCCTGGGCAGCCCTAACAGGGCAGCATCCCTAAAGGTCTGGCTCTGAACCTAAGCTCTGAATCTATGTTACTACCTGTGTGAATTTGGACAAGCCACTTAACCTCTCTGAACTTGATTTCCTCACTTGATAATGGGAATAACAGAGAGTCCACCTAAGTCACCTCATAATATTGGTGTGAAAATCAAATGGCATTGGGTGTGCAAAAATAATTCCTAAATGCTGTTCAAATACTTATTGTTTACTATTATCACCCTTTATATCTGGACATTTGCTTTGGAATAATGAATTTTGAGATTAAATTCCTATCCATGTATGAGTTCCTTAAATTCAATTGAGAACCTATTTTGAGAAATAATTGAGTCTTTATTTCATCTGTAGCAAATAGTGAATGCACTAGATACACAGTTGGGATAACTGAAGAAATCTAAGGCAGAACTAGGAAATTTTCAAGCAAGTTTGAAAAAGTCTACATAATATAAAAAAAATTTCTCTTGGAAAAGATTTTAAAAACTCAATTCTGATATTTGAACATGGGTTTTCCCTTCCCCTTTCATTGATAAAGTCAAGAAATGATTATTAAATGTCTTTTATATAAGAGTCAGACATTATGCTAGACCTGAAGCTATCTTTAATACACTAAACAATCTTATGAGACTCATGGTACATTCTAGGTAAGGAGAGAGCTATTAAATAACTACACAAATAAACATGTAAACACATACTGTGATAAGTGCTGTTTTAGTTTGTCAATCCTGCCAGAAATGCAATATACCAGAAATAGGTTGGCCTGTATAAAGGGAATTTGTTAAGTTACAAGTTTACAGTTCTATGGCCACAAAAATGTCCAAACTACAGCATTCAGAAAAAAGATAACCTTCATTCAAGTAAGGCCAATGGGCCCAGAATACCTCTGTCAGCTGGGAAGGTACATGGCTGGTGTCTCCTGGTCCTTTGGCTTCTGGCTTCAAACAGCTTCCCTGGGGGCATTTGGGGTTTCTCTGTCATCCAGGAAGGAACCTGCAATGTCTGATAAACTTTGTCTCCCAGCTTCTCATTTCAAATGACTTCCCCAGGGACATTTTCTTTCTGCATCTCCAAAAATCTTTGTCTGTGTCCAGCTCTGAAGTTTTTTCCAAAATTTTCCCTCTTAAAGAACTCTGGTAACTGACCCACCTTGAATGGGTGGAGACACATCTCCATGGAAACCACTTAATCAAAAGGTCCCACCTACAATTCGGTGGGTCACATCTTCATGGAAACAACATTGAAAAAACCCCACCCAACAATATTGAATGAGGATTAAAGAACATGGCTTTCCTGGGGTACACAACAGTTTCAAACCAGCACTACTATGAAAGAAAAGCATAAAATTACACTCTTTAAGAACATATAGCAGGGAAACAATCTAGTTGCAGCAGGGGTAGGAGAGAAGGGGGGCAGTGCCACTTAGAAGTACAAATGTCTTTCTAAGACAGTATCATCTGAGCTAAAATCTGAAGGATGACATTATTTAGGGGGAGAGGAGGTAACATTTCAGCAAGAGCCTGTACAAAGGCCCAAAGAGGGAAAGAGCCTGTTGCCTTCAAGGAATTGAGAGATGCCCAGACAGTGGGGGGAACAGCTAGAACTGAGACTAGAGACATGGACAGGATCCTGCTCATCTATGACCTTTGGTCATATTACAGATTTATCCTAGGAGCCATAAGAAGGTCTCTGAAGGATAATATGGTAGGATAATATGAGCTGGCTGCAGAGTAGAGAACAGACTGGAGCAGTGCTAAAGCAAATGGAGTTAGGAGACTATCACAGGATTCCTGGTGAAAACTGATGGTGGCTGGGACTAAGGTGGGTGTGGGGCAGATGAAGAGAACAGAAAAGATTCCAAAATTTTGGGGGGTGGGGTAAAAGTGACAGGATGTGGTGATGGAGTGGTGATGCTGATAAGCCAGAAGGAGTGGCAGAAATGACTCCCACATTTTTGGCTTGGATCAACCAGATGGATCAGCTACCATTCACTGAGAAAAGGAAAAGGACCATGCGTGAAAGGAAATCACACTTGCTCAATTTCCAACCCCACCCCCAGGTATTTTTAAGCTTTTTATTTTGGAATAACTTAGAGTTACAGAAGAGTTGCAAAGATAGTACAGAGAATTCCCTTATACCTTTCATCCAGATTCCCTGTAAGTTAACATCGTAGTGTATAACCATAATTATTCTGGTTTTTTTTTAAAGGGTGCAGATATAAGAAAAGCAAGCCCAGATTGTTGTGCTACAATCCTAGAAAGCAATCAATCCAAATATGAACAGACTCCAAGAAGAAAAAGAGAGTATGTTTCAACCAGGAATTAACATCAGAAATTTAAAAAGGGAACAACATAACAGATTCTTCAGTATTAAGAAGATCTTAAGAGGATATAAAGAACAACTTTATGCATATACATTTGAAAAAACAGACGGAATGGATAAATTTCTAGAAGATCACAGTTCTCTAAATGGTCACAAAAAGCAATGGAAAAAACGGGAATAATCTTATAACTATTAAAGAAATTAATCTATAATTTAAAAACCTTTTCACAAAAGAAAACTCTAATCCCAAATGGCTACAAAATCTACTAAACTTTTAAGGAAGAAATACTGCCAATGTTACACAATTTCTTCCAAAGACCAGAAAAAGAGATAACATTCCCTGACTCACGTTATGAGGCCATCATAACAAGGACATAGGAGATGAGGTGCAATAACCATAATTTTATTTCATTGAATTTAAACTACTTTCATAATAAGACCTCATCAAATTGTACTTGCTCAGTTTTGTACATGTTTAATTGGAGGTATTTTGGAGATAATCAGTAGATGACACTGAGTAGCATTGCCACATATATAATATATATTCTCCATATAACAAATTTTTGTTTTCTCCCCAAAGTTCTTATTCTCCCCAGTGTCTTCCCCATTTCAACCAATGTACCTACATGCTCTGTTACTCACCCCAAGCCTAGATATCATACTTAATTTCTCTCTTTCCTCCATACCCCTATCCAAACCATCAAGAGGTCTTACTGGACTTACCTTCAAATTACATACTGAATCTACCTTCTAAACTCTTTTTTTCTGCTAACACCCTGATAGAAGTCACAATCATCTCTAGCTTTAACTACTGAATACTTCCCAACTGTCTCTGCACACAGAAGCTGGAGTGATCTTTTAGAAATGTTAACTGAATCATGTCCCTTTCCTTCTTGCAGCCCTCCTAGGATTCCCATAACTCTTAAAATAAAATCTAAACTATGATATTTACCATGACCTTTCTAGGAAATCTGGCCCATGCCTCCCTGACCTCTTCTCCTCTAGCTCTCTCATGTCTACTCACAATGGCCCTCTCACCATTGTATCCCTAGACACTTCAGGGTGGTTTCAGCCTCTGGAAATCTGCTATGGAATTTTCTACCACAATAGCTTCACATTTCATATGGAAAGAAGTTCCTTTACTTCTTTCAAGTTTCTGCCTAAGAATCACATCCTCAGAGGCTCAATCGCATTAGTTATCAAAAAATGCAATGAAGACCATAATGAAATACCATTTTACACCCAACCCATTAGGCTGGCAAAAATTAAGATGACATAATACCAAGTGTTAATGAAAAGTAGATCACCTGGGATTCTTAATCACTTTGGTTGGGAATATAAACTGGTCCCACCCCTTTGAAAACAATTTGGTACTATCATGTAAAGTTGAACTTTGACATATCCTATAACCCAGAAATTCCACTCGCATGTAGGGAAATGTGATGTACATGTACATCCAGAGACACAGAAAAATGTTCAGAGCACTACTGTTCAAATAGCAAAAAGTTGGAAACCATCCTGATGTTCATCAGTGGGCAAAGAATCAACTGATTTTCCACATTCATCCAACAGAATATAAATCAGCTGTTAAAATGAATGCTACATGCAGCAACGTGGAACAATGATACTACTTTTATAAAGCAAAACTAAACAATATAGTATTTATGGATATATCCATAAGTGATAACACTATTATTTATATATTGTATTTATAACATATATATAAAGCAAAAGAAAGGTAAACATAAAATTTAGGAAGTAGCTGCTTCAAAGGATAGGCAGGTAGATGGATAGAGTAGAACAGCACAGGAAGATGCAACAGAATCGGTAATGTGGTCGGCTCACAGATATTTTATTGTTTTATCGTTATATCTCATAACTTACAAAAATGCTAACATATATATTATTAAATGTTGCAAGATTTAAAGTCATTGTTGAACCAACATGTCTCCAGAGTGGGGGCTCCAGAGAAGCCAAAAGCAATAAGATATATGTGTATGTGAATAAAGAGATTTAGTTTAAGGAACTGGTTCCTACCATCATGGGGGCTGGCAGGTCTGAAATCTATAGGGCAGGACAGCAGCCTGGAATATATATGTATACACACATTCATTTTCTTGTTTATTATGAGTCTCTCCCACTAGACTTCAAACTCTGTATCTGTGGAGTCTCTGCCATTCTTGTCCACAACCATATCCCCAGAGCCTAGAACCATAGCTGGCATATGGGATAAATATTTATGGTACAAAGGAACAAATGACCTAAGTAGCAAAATGAAGCAATACAGCATGAAAGGTTTAGTGTAGGGACTTCAGAGTTAGACATCTCTGGGTTCAAATCCAGGCTCTCTACCCTTCTTAGCTGGGTAACCCTGAGCAAGACTTTTTATTTCACTGGGTCTGTTTCCTCAACTATAAAACATGTTTATTGGGTGGCTGTGATGATTAAAGAAGGAATTTAGCACCATGCCCAAAACAAAATTATTATTGTTGCTATTATTATTTTATTATGCACAAAAACATATTTCTCCCCATAAAAAAAGTCTTTTATATTGGTAAACAAACCATCTTAATGGCTGTAAGCAATCTGAATTCTTTAGCCAGTTTTCTATGACAAATTTTCTCCACAGCCAGTTTTAAAATGGACCAATATGGACTCATATAGTTATTTCTGCAGTTTGGTCAGACTGAAAAGATGTGTCAGGAAAATCTTGTAACCACCAAACTTACAGTGGAAATGGCACAATATAATCTTGGATCTGCCCTCGCCACCAATTTAGGAGACCAGCAAGATGAAAATAGTATCTGCCACTGATTGAAGGTATCTGTATTCTAAAGAACATGCACATATCCTGATAATTCCTCAATTACCATAAACTAACATAAAGTTAGTTTATGAAGTCTGTGTATACAAGAATTCCAGAAAGCAGACTTAGTGTAAATTGCTTTTAACTTTGGACCTGGGTCAGTTCTGGAGCAGACATCATGTTCAAATAATCACTAGCAATTCTTGAGGGTAGACTTGCACTATCTACTGTAATACATCTTTTTAAAACAAAACAAAACCAAAGAAAAAGAAATATCTGTCATTATGACTGATCTGTATGTTGCCCAGAAAGACATGTTCTTCATCTTTTGATGAGGTTATTTCAGTTAAGGTGTGGCCAACCTCCATCAGGATAAGTCTTATTTCTATTACTGGAGTCCTTTATAAGTGCAATGAAAGCCATAGAGGGAACAGCTAGAAGCTGAAGGTCACTGGAACCCAGAAGAGAATTGGAGAGGCTAGAAAAGGTCATCATGTGCCTTGCCATAGGACAAGCTAAGGGCCAAGGATCACTGGCAGCCAGTCCCAGAATGCTTTGTCTTCAGGTATAAAGCATCACCTTTGATAATGCCTTGACTTGGACTTTTGCCTAACCTCACAACCAAGAGCAAACATCATTGTTTAAGATGACCCATTGCATGATATTTCCTTGAACAGCCAAAGGAAACTAAAACAATGACATTTTATACACAGTAAACCCCAGGGCCTTTATTGCTATGAAACTGTAGTCCCTTCTAAAAATGACTCTCACAACACTTATACTTCAAAATGACCACACTTTACAGTACCGCCTGCACACTCATAATAAAAATCAAACTCTTCGGTGAACAGACCCACATTGTCCATCCTGGACAACAGCTATGATATCCTTGAAAATAGAGTATCCCACCCTATAGATCAACCCAACCCTCTTAGAGGGCTCTAGATCTTTCTGGGAGATCTGCTGCAGTTCTGGGCAGGCTCCATATCCAGAGTACACCCCCAGGGCCTCTAAAGACTTGGGAGAATCCCAGATAAATAATAACAATGATTTAAAACAACAACAACAATAGCTACCATTTTATTCAGTTTACTATGTATTAGGTAGTATTTGTCCTAGGTGCTTTATACATATATGCTAATTTACTCTTTAGAATAATTCCATTAAGGGTGTATAAAGCTTGTAATTTGATTAACTCCCACAAGTTAGACCCCTGAAAGTGAACACATGATAACTGTAATCTGACCTTGTAGACCCAGGTGAGACCAGAGCACATATCGACAACCCAATCCACGTGATCCCTAGGAGTAAGCATCAGTAGCTCCAAATGGTCTGATCTCATCATGCCATAGAACAGGGCATTCAACTCTCCAATCCAAACTACTATTACCCTAGAATAAGCCAAGTGCAAATAAATTAAGAGGAGTTCGTTGGGAGATAGGGACTGAGGAAAGGGACGTACCTTTTGTCACATCCTACACCCTGACTACTTCTCATCAATCTACTGGGCTGCACACAAAGCCCAGACCTGTCTCAAATCCCATGCCTTTTACATCACACATGGCACCTCATCCCCTTCTTGTCCTTCAACACAGACACAACTTCGTCTTGGAATTTCTTAGACTCTCCCATCATTTCCTTCCAGCCCCTCTACGCCCGTAACATTTTGTGTGTGCCTGTTAAACCATTTAATTACAGGTTTAATTTTTATTTTGTCCATCTCTCCATTAAATTTTTAGCATCTTGAGACCACAGGTGACATTTGCTTTCCTAGTATCTGGCACTGTGCTGGCTGGGCAGCTGCAGACAACCAATAAAGGGTTACTGACTGAATGAAGCAAGGAAAGCACGGTTCCTCTTGGAGGCACATAATTTCTCACCACCACCCAAACAACTCCCTTGCAGAACAAGCAGTAGAGAAGAATTAGAAAAGAGAGGAACCCTGAATGGTGGAGATCTGCCTGATTTGTAATAAAGAGAAAATCTTTATTACTAGGGAACTTTTTCTGAGATTTTTGCTTGCAAGCCCAGAATTTAAACTTGCATCTTTTTCAATGAAACAATAATTATCACTACCACCAATGACCGAGGCTTGCATTTAATCCTAGGAACTTCTCACTTCATTAATATCCAAGTTTCTGAATGGCTTTACAAATTTAGTGAAAGGCTGCTCACAACGTTTTGAGCACAGTTTTCTGTTCTGAGAGTTACTTTCTCTCTTCAGGGCAAATCGCATTTGGTTTTTCTTTATCCTCCTAATAAACGTTACTTAAAAGGTTGGCGGCATTGAAAGTGAAGAGAGAAAAACACATCTAGAAGTTGTTAATCAATATGGAATTTCTCTGGGTGCCTGTGTGACCTCAGCGAATTTCAGGTTTCCATCGTCTCCTGGGAGATGGTTGCTATGATCACTCAGTGTCCCCAGCTAAAAATCTTCAAAATGTGGGCTGCTGCTTTTATTCTCTTGTCTCTTCTTTATTAGCTGTTTTCCCCTTACACATAGTTTCTGTCTCCATGAATGCAATCTGCTCATATATATATATTTTTATCACATTATATTCCATACACACAGAATGCCTCCATTCTTTTGGTTCCTCTGGAAATGCTTTTATTTGGGTTATAACATTTGGCAGTCCATTAGGAATACCATTTATATTTTTATGCTTCCTAGTTCCCTGAAAGCAAATTATTCAAATGGCAGTCAGCCCTGCCTACCTCTCCTCTTTCAGAAACACTAATCCACCCTAGAAGAAACTGAACACTGACAATAAAAACACCCAACCTGGTTGTTTCATTTTATGCTGCTCATATAATAAACTATTGGCTTGGAATGTCTCAAGATAAATTTTTAAATTTATGCAACTTTTATATTTTTCCTAAAGTTAATATAAATATACTTTTATTTGAATCCGCAGTTACTATTCATATTTCAAATACTGAAATTATTTCATAATGACTATTTCTTACAAATTTGCAAGAGGGAAAAACTTGAGTAAACTAAAACAAATCTAAGCAGTGACTGCTACTGCTCCTTCCCAATAACCAGGGACGGATCAAATTCAGCATCCAAAAACAATCTTAACATGCTCCAACCAAGGTAGAAGCTTTGTAGAAAATCTATAATTCAAATGTAAATTACTGAACAGATTCCTTCAGGGGATTTTCAAAGTCCTAATTAAGTAGCTCTGGTAAACAGGAAAAACATCTAAAAGAAAAACGTGATATTAAAAACACATGTATAGCAAATGAATCATAGGGAACAAATTTTAGAGAAGCTTGTAGGGTCTTCCTTTAGCTACATATTTTTTAAAAAGATGAGCAACTCAAGGATAAATACCAAAATTCAAATCTGTGAAGGAGGGTGTGCCTGTACAGTTCCACTACCATAATGTGACTCAGAAAACAGGATGGGGCTGTGGGATAGGTTTTAATCAGCACAAGTAATAAGTAGAAATCAAAATGGAAATAATATTTTACTTACATAAAAAACACTACTACCTAAATTTATGCTGGTAATTCCTATTTTAAAAAATATTAAATTGAGGTTATAGATTTTATTAAGGGTCAACCATTGGCCAATGAATTTTTCTGGATCTCTTCTAAACATTTTCTCTGTAATTTTAAAACCATCAGACATCTGGGGTCCTGTGAATTAATGCATCAAGTGAGGTCACTAAATACAAAAGAAATAGAAAAACTTCTAAAATCCATTCAGTCATTTGTTCATTCAATTAACATTTACTGAGCATTCATTTTGTACCAGGAGCTGCTGTGAGCATTTGGGATACAAAAGTGATTAAGACCTGGTCTTAACTACCTTTAGAGTTTTTAGTGGGAAAGGCAAACCATAAACAGGTAATCACAGTACTACATGGGAAGTGCAATGATGGAGGCATGCAACAGTATGATTCAGCCTTTTAAAAGGGACAAATGATGAGTATGAGAACACTTTTATGAGAGTTGCAGTTTCATTGTTTTGGATGCCAAATTCATTATTATATATGCAAGACTACTGTTCATGCAAAGACAAACCTTGGCTTTAAGGGCTTAGAGTCTAGTATGGGGAACAGATGGGGGAAAATGATAAATAGTGCTTCTCAAACTGTGATAAAGGACTAGCTTTTTTTTTTTTTTCAATTTGAATCCTCCAAAGACTAACACTTTTGCAAACTAAAACAAAATACTAGAAAAATGACATGACATAAAAATGCCCCTAATTTAAATTACTCTGTCAAATTGCTTAAAATTTCCTAAATACTTACTTTCAGTTTTTGTACTTATGGAGTACCCATAACATATGAAGACTGCAATAAAGCAACACAGAGGCTTAAAGAAAAAGAAAACTATATAAGTTGCTGTCCCTTACCTGGGAGCAATCAGTTTATGGGGGAAAGGACAGAATTAATATAAGATAAGCATTTTCAGAATATGTGACCCATGAACTGCATCTTTTAAACAACAATGGAAAACAAACAAACAAACAAAAAAGCAATGGAGTAGGGCTTGCTAGAAATATGCAGTGAGGAATAAAAAGAATATTATTTCAGGTAGAAGGAGCCACACAAGCAAAGCATAGAGGAAGGAAAACAAGAATTTCCATATAATAAAGTAAGGGAAGAGGCAGATCAAAGAGGGTCTTCTGAACCTTAGAGTAGTGCCCCCCTTGGTGAAATTTCATAAAGAGGACTGAAAAAAGAAAGTAACTCATTTTCCCACTGGTATTTTCTTGTTACAAAAAAAAAAAACAAAAAAACTCTAGCCATAGTCATAGTTAACTTACTCTGTCTGGGTGGGGCTCATTAAATCCACTTTTTATGTTTATATGACTTCCTCTTTTTTTAGATCTGGTCATGAACCCTCATCATGGCCTTGCAGAGCTGGACTACATCTAAAATGGTGAAAAAACACTCCTATCCTGCCAGAATTAGAGTTTTCTGGTGGTAAAGGGTACAGTTTATATTTCTCCTATTGTTTTGTTTTCATTTTTCTTTTGCCATCTCTCCTTTTCAGGATAGTTTAGTGGTAAAGAGTGTGAGCTCTGCCTAGCGCTGACTTACTTTCTCCAAGACCTTGGAAATGATTAACCTTCCTATTTGCTCAACATTAAAATAGGGATAGTGACAGTGCCTACCTCACTGGATTATCATAAGGATTAAATGGGTTAATACAAGTAAAACACTCAGGACCGTGCCTGTCAAATAATCAGTGCTCAGTAAGTGGCACTGAGTTATTAGTATTATTAAAAATAGAAGGAAATGGAAATATATATAATACCCTCCCACCCCCAATCCAGGCTCATTTACGTAGTTATCCATGTAGGACCTCAGTAGGCTCCCTAATTTCAAACCCTGTACATTTCATTCATTATTTCTCCAACATCAATTTAAAACCAGTGGACAAAACAAGAGCTAATTACAAATGGAGAAAACAGAGCTAATTATAGGCCCCCAGAGTAAAATGACTGAAGAAAATCAATAGAGAAGAGCTTATTTTACATCCTGATTCTACCTTAGTTATTCCTAAAATTAGAAGCCAGTAGTTTTGGGATACTGGAAGACATTTCCTCTATGAGAGGAAACCAGAATGAGACAAGACTGTTTAGGCAGGCTTTATTTAAAACATTCAGCACCTCTTAGAAATGTAATCAGGGTGATGCTTAAATATTTTAAAATCTGCGATGTTGTCTAGAGTTCACAGAGCATTTGACAGTTGGGACTACCGAATAGGTAACACGGTGTTGCTTCACACAGAAGGCTTAGAAGGGGGTATAGTAATTCTGAGTCAGGAATGTAAGAGTTTATCTTAATTTAGCAGCTGTCATGCCGGTAACAGCCAAATCTAGCAAAGTCTTTTCAGGGAGATTGTCTTAGGGCGTGGCCGCCTAGACAAAACAACATTACATGGATGGGTATATGAGCTCCCCAATATTGTCACAAATTACAGAGATAGAACTAAGGCAGCCTCATATGTTGCCAGCCAGCAAGCTGATCAGCAGATGCTTTAAGAAATTCAGAGGCAAGGATGTTTAAACACCGTGTATTGTTTCTGACACCAAGTCCTTTCTCTCCTAGTCCCCCAAACTGCCACATCTTTATCCTATAGTTGTCAAGACGAATTAAAGGTCTTTTAACACTGGAAGAGGCCCTTTAAGACCAGGCTGGGCTGACCTCTCCACTCAGCTGTCAAAAGACTTAACCTCGAAGAAATTAGTACAAGTATTGTCCCTTAAAGGCAAAAAATTATACTGGTTTTACCATCAGCTGCAGAGGCAACATAAAAGCACAAGAGAAAATTTTATTACAGTCCAACACTTCTCCACCCATATCTACTTTCATTATACTTTTTTGATCTCTCAATTCTGCTTTGCTACCTTGTCTTGTAAATATTACTAAAACCCTACTGTAAGGTTCCATTTATCATGTCTTCAATGTGTTTGAAAATACCCCGTATTTCTATAGTTAGAAAGAGAGGTATAGCTTCCAAAGTTTACATATTCAAAATAGGGCTGAAGAGGAGAGGGAAAGACTTAGGCTTACACTGGGTTACCCTTGAACGCTAAATTTATTTAAGAATCAAGTAGAGTTGGAAGGAGAGCCAACTAAAGAAAATAAGACAGTAGTTTATATGATCAATGTCCCTGAGGTAGGAATAAACCCAGGACAGAAGGCACGAACATATATAGTTAAAATAACTGGGGTGCCAGCGAGATTGAGGAAAACAATTTCCTGCTAATAATATCTAGCAATAAGAACACCTGCTAGGCAGCAATAATCTTGCCAAAATCATTTCTCAATTCTTCAGGCTGGATTTTGAACTTAACGCTGTTCCAGTCATTCAATCATTCAGTCAAGCAATAAAATGTCTCTTGATTATGTAGCACTGCTTTTGACCCCCTAGAGTAAATTAAAAAAAAAAACAAAACCTGCGCAAACAGACCCTTTCCTCAAGAAAATGTACACTCACAAGCAATTATTAGCAAACAGTAAACGGGAAGAACAAATTGGTTCAAAGATGCCTTATTAAGGGAAGCCTAAGAGTGCATTGCTCATGCAATTCCAGGACAATATTATAATTTCAATAGTGGAGAAAAGACAGTAGAGACATAGAAGGATGCCTATATTTGCTTATGGAAGTCACAGACAGTCAAGAATGAAGGATACATAGGGAAGTTGTTACAGGAAAAGGAAAAAGTGCATGTATTGCAAAGAGGTAATAGAAAGCAGAGTATACCATTGGAGCATAAAATGAAAAGATGGGATAGAGGTCTGGGGAAGGAGTGAGTGATGTGGTAAGAGATGAAATGGGATACATAGATGGGGCCTTGTCTGCATTTAAGAAAGATTATTAAGAACCAGGAGGACAGGGCTCAAGTCATTTATGCCTATGCAACTTAGTAGATGCTCAATTAATTTTTGCTGAATGAATGAACATAGACCGATGTTACTGGATACATTTTCTGAAGTTATATTGTTAAAAAAAAGAAGTAAAATGAGTTCAGCAATGGGACAGAACACAAGATTGATATGCAAAAGTCTATTTTATTTCTATATGTTAGCAATAAACAATCTGAAATTGAAATAATCCCATTATAGTATCATGCAATAAAATGAATAAAACACTTAGGAAAAATTTAACAAAAACAATACAACACTTACTCAGTGAAACACACAAAAATATTGTTGGCCAATAGTAAAGAAGATCCAAATAAATGGAAAGACATGTTATGTTCATAGGACTGAAGACTAAACTAATGTACTGATGGCAATAGTCTCCAAACTGATCTAAAGATTCAGTATGATCCTTATCAAAATCTCAGCTAGTTTGTTGTTTTGCAGAAACTGACAAGTTGCTCCTAAAATTTATATAGAAATTCAAGCAACTCAGAATAGCCAAAACAATCTTTAAAATAACAAATTGGCTATTCACACCTCCTGATCTCAAAACTTACTACAAAGCTATAGTAATCAAAACAGTATGGTACCAGTATAATTAACTTATATCAGTCAATTGATTGGTCACTTGATTTTTTACCAGGGTGCCAAGTCCACTGATTTTTCACCAAGGTGCCAAGTCCATTCAATGGGGGAAATTAGTCTTTTCAATTAATGGTGCTAGGACAATTGGCTATCCACATGCAAAAGAATTAATCTGGACCCCTTACCTCACACCATACAGAAAAACTAATTCAAGATGAATCATAGGTTAACAAAGGAGTAAATCTTTGTGATTCTTGGTTCATTAGATATGATACCAAAAGCACAAGAGACCAAAAAATATAGAGACAGAAAATTTGGACTTCATCAAAATTAAAAATTAAAAATATTTATGCCTCACAGGACACCATCAAGAAACTGAAAAGATAACCCAGAGAATAGGAGACAATACTTACAAATCATATATCTGACAAGACACTTGTACCCAGAACATTTAAAGAAGTCTTATAACTCAATAATGAAGAAAAACAACTCAATTAAAAAATAGGAAAGGAATTTGAATAGACATTTCTTCAAAGAAAACATACAAATAGCCAAAAAAGCACATATAAAAAGATACTCAACATCATTAATCCTTAGGAAAATGCAAATCAAAACCACAAGTTACCACTTTATACTCACTAGGGAGGCTAAAATAAAAAAGTTATATAATAGCAAATGGTGAAAATATGGAGAAATTAGAACTCTCATATAATGCTGATAGGAATGCAAAATGGTACAGTCTTTTTGCAAAAGAGTTTGACAATTCCTCAAAATGATAAATAGAGAGTTACTGTATTTTTCAGTAGTTCTACACATATGTACACACCCAAGAAAAATGAAAACATAAATCCATACAAAAATCTGTACAGAAGAGGTCACAGGAGCATTATTCATAATTGCAAAACACTGAGACAACCCAAATTCATCAACTACTGAATGGATAAACAGAATGTGGTATAGAAATACAATGGAATATTATCAGCCATAAAAAGGAGTGAAATACTGATTCATGCTACAACATGGATAAACCTTGAAAATATATATTTAGTAAATAAAGCCAATCACAAAAGACCACATATTACATGACTCCATTTATGTAAAATGTCCCAAATAGACTAATCTATAGAGAAAAAAAGTAGACTGGTGATTGTCTGGGGCTGGGGTGGTATGTGTATGGAGGTGGGAGGGGGGGTTGAAGGGATTGGGGGTGACTGCTAATGGGTAAGGGGTTTCTTTTGGGGTGTTGAAGATGTTCTAAAATTAGATTATGGTGGCAGCTGCATAACTCTGAATATACTAAAAACCAAGAAACTTAGCATTTTATGGTCTGTGAAATATATCCCAACAATACTGTGAAAAAGAAGTTGGGGAGGGGTAGTTAGGTGATCAAGCTGTATTTAGTAGAAAATATTTTCAAAATAGAGAAAAGCCTGTTATACTGGAGACCGGGTTCGATTCCTGGAGCCTGCCCATGCCAAAAAAAAGAAAAAAAAAAAATAGAGAAGATGTGGTAAAGGTAAAGTACTAATGGAAAAAGAGATACAAAAGTTTGAGAGCTTGATGATTCCTCAAGGTGGGGCTCTTATGTCTACACTCTATGCTCAACCTTTCAGGGATGAATAGGTAACCCAAGTTAGGCCAACTGACCTCCCAGGAATTTGATTTTGAGCAGAATCACAGAAGGACTGAAGACATTTAGAAGTGAGTGATTTCAGTATCAGAACTATCCATCCTTGAATTCTTTTTACATTGCTCCCCAGAGCTATCCAAATTCCTGGCTGTTCAACTGTCCTTCCATTATGTCTTCTATTATTAGAACAATATTAATTCCCCAAAATTCCCCTTTTCTTGCCTTGGCTTAAATTATCCCAAATCAGCTTCTATTGGCAAGGATCCATTCTTTCAGCTATTCAAGGTAGGTCAGAGGATAAGTATAAGTGCCCATGAGATATACTGCAGCAAAGTACAAAATATAAACTAATTTCCCCTAAGGAATTTCTGATACAGAATAAATATTCTGTTAGAGGCCCACCTGATGATATATATTACAATAACAGATTATTGCTCTAACTTAACTAAATTTACAGAGACAAGTAAGTTTTTTTCAGTGGCATAGTGTTTACTATGTGGGCAAATCATACAAATACAATGATATAAATATTTTTACATCTGAAACTTTAAAGAGGAGGTGAATCCAGTCACTAAAATACTGCTGATAAATCTTACATATCTTAACAGTGTTTCTTAAATTTAAATAGTGGAAGGGCCCTTTTACTACTAAAGGCCATAGGAAATAATTCTAAGGACCTCTAATTGAGAAACCCTGTATCATAATCGTTAGATACACAATGGTTACTTGGTATCAATTTGATGGTAAACACCAAAATAAATGTGGATGGAAACAATCCAATGTCCATCAATAGCTGAATGGCTAAACAAACATAACATTCACACAGTGGAATACCATTCAGCATTTAAAAGAAACTACTGGTACATGCAGTAAAACCTCAAAACCTTACACTAAATGTCAGAGGCCAGCTGCAAAATACCACCTATCATTTGATTCTTTTTATGAAATGTCTAGAAAACATAAATTTATAGAAACAGCAGAGCAGTGGTTTCCTAGGGTTGGGATGGGATTAGGAATTAACTGAAAAAAAAAAAAAAAACATACGAGGGACATTTTCAGTGAGATGTAAATATTTTAAACCCAGACTGCAATGATGGCTGCACAGTTCTATAAATGTATTAAATTCACTGAACTAGATACTCAAAATGGGTGAATTTAGTGTATGCAAATTGTGCTGGTTTAAATCTATTATGTACCCTAGAAAAGCCATGTTTTAATCCTGATCCAATCTTGTGGGAGCAGCCATTTCTTTTAATCCTGATTCAATAATGTATATGGGATCCTTTTCATTAGATTAACTCCGCAGAGATGTGACATACCCAACTGTGGGTATTAACTTTTGATTAGATGGACATGTGACTCTGCCCATTCCAGGTGGGTCTTGATTAGATTACTGGAATCCTTTAAAAGAGGAAATATTTTAGAGAGAGAAACAGAAATGACAAGCCTAGAGAAACACAGAAGCCTGAGAGCCAACAGAAACTTCACAGCAGGGCTGATACAGTTGTTTAGAGATGCTTAGAGCCCAGCAGATGTCTGTCTCCATGAGATGTGAAGCAAGCCAAAACCTGGAAAGAGATAAGGGAAGCCAAGAGATTAAAGCCAGCCTTGGAGAAGTAAAGTGAGGAGCCTCTGTAGGAACAGAGGCTGAAAGCAATAGAGCCCAGGAGCAAGGAAACAGCAGATGCCAGCCATGTGACTACCCAGCTGATAGAGGTGTTTCTGACCCATAGAGTAAGTGAAGGTAACCCCTAGTTGGTGCCTTAATTTGAACACTTTCACTTCCTTAGTACTGTAAACTTGTAACTTGCTAAATTCCTCTTTATAAAAGCTGTTCCAGTATTGGTATATCGCATTCTGGCAACTTCCAAATTAAAATACAAATTATATACCTCAAAAAATACCTTTAATGAAGTTTACATGAATTTTTATTATTTGGCCACTATAAGAAATTTGGTTAGAAATTTAGGTTTTATTTTTCCTAGGCTGCTCAACCAAATATCATGAAATGGGTTGGCTTAAACAAAAGGCATTTGTCAGCTTACAGTTTTGAGGCTAAAAGTCCAAATCTGGTTATCATCAAGGCAATGCTTTCTCCCTGCAGACTATGACATTCTGGGGCTGGCCGCCAGCAATTCTTAGTCCTTAGTTTATCACATGGCAAGGCACTTGGCGGTGTCTCTGGGTTGCACTGATTTCAGCTTCTGGCTGTTTCTTCTGTGGCTATCTCTCTTTCATCTCTCATTTCATTTTTGTTTATAAAGGACTCCAGTAAGAGGATTAAGACCCATCCTGGTGGGGCTGGGCCATAAGCACGTTAACTGAAGCAACCTCTTCAAAAGGTCCTACTCCCTGGCTTCATGCCCACAGGAGTAGATTAGATTTAAGAACATGTTTTTCTGGGGCACATACAGCTTCAAACCACCATAAAGTAAGACCATGTAATTATGCCTGATGTTAAGGTACTCCGCAGACTGCTAGAAACAAAGAATAGTTTTACCTTAAACAGTAACTTCCAATGACTACCTGTATTCATTTTTTATTGCTGTTATTTAAAACTACCACAAAGTGAGAAGCTTGAACAATAAAAACTTGTTACTGCACAGTTCTGTCAGTCACAAGTTTGACATGGGTTTCACTGGATTAAAACCAAGGTGTCCGTAGGGCTGAGCTGCCTTCTGGAGGCTCTGTTTGAGGATCAGTTTCCTTGCTTGTTCAGGTTCTTGGCCGAGTTCAGGTCCTGAGATTGTTAGACTGAGATACCTGTCTCTTTGCTGAATGACAGCCGAGAGCCATCCCCAGCTTCTAAAGATCCACCCATGTTCCCTGGCTCATGGTACCCTCCTTCATCTTCAAACCCACCAGCTGTGTTGTGTGTCAAGACCCTCTCCTTCAAAATTCTCCTTCTCCTTCTGTCCCATTTCCCAACCCAGTCAGGAAAGGTTCTCAGCTTAAAGAACTCACGTGATTAAATTGGGTGCACAGAGAAAATTCAGATTATCCAGGTATATCTCCCCATCTTATTGTCTATACCCTTAATCATACCTGCAAACTTGCTTTACCCACATAAGGTAACTGGGGTGGTTTGAAGCTCTATATACCTCTGAAAAACATGATCTTAAAGTTACTCCATTCCTGTGGGCAAAAACCCACTATTAAGTAGGATCTTGTGATGAGGCTACTTCAGTTAAGGTGTGACCCACCCCATTCAGGATGGGGTTTTATTGGAGTTTTTTTATACACGGAATGAACACAGAAAGAGAGAAGAGAAAGTCATGGAAGCAAGAAGCTGAAATCAGTGAAACCTGGAAAAGAAAAGAGAGATCAGCAGATGCCACCGTGTGCCTTCCATGTGGCAGAGGAGCTAAGCATCGCTAAAAGCTTGTCTTCGCAAAGAAAACATTGACTTGATGATGCCTTGATTTGGACATTTTCCCAAACACTAAACATAAGCAAATAAATTACCATTGTTTAAGCCATGGTATCTGCTTTAAGCAGCCTAGGAAACTAAAACAGTAACATATTCACAGGTTCTGGAGATTAGGGCATAGAAATATTTGCGGGGTATTATTCTGCCTACTCCTACTGTCTACATTGTAAATTTCTGGCTAAAATATTTATTTTTATAAGCTCAACCTACTTAACTGCCAAAGTTGGTAATTTATCATTTTATATATAATCTTACTAACAAATAGCTTAATAAAAGTTTAGTACATTATTCCATAATGTCATTTTATAAATCATATTTTTATAGAAAAATAAGGATGAATAAAGGACATAGCATCACAGTTGTGCAGATTTGCTAAAAATAACCATCAGCTCTTGTCTAATGGGAAAATGAGTATTAAAGAATACTGGTAGAAACATTACCTGATTATTTATATGTTTAATATGTCACTTCATAAATAAATATCTCTTCATAAATTGAAAGAGAAATAAAATGTTCTCTATTAAATATATATAAATATGCTTTTAAAAAAAAGCAATATGGGTCAATATTCTGCCAAGTGGTCATCAGATAATCCCAAAATATCCCTTTTTTAAGATCACTTTAAACGTATCCAAGCTCAAATTTTCATAGAATTCCAGGAGTCCTAAGGATACCCTAATAAATTCCTAAGTGTTCTTTGAGAAAAACTGTCCCAAAGGTATAAGATATTCTTGCAAAGTTTTCTGGGGTGCCAAATATTCTTACCCCTTTTCCATGCACACAAAAAAAGACAAAAGAAACAAAACATCAGTTATGTCACACACACCATTTAGTGGAAATCTCTTTAGAATGCCTTATACGAATTTTTAGACCTTTTCTGTTATATTTTCATTTCTCTTCATATGCCTCATTATAAAAATTGTAAAAATGCATGTTTTTTAAAGTAGGTATAGTTCTATTGTCTTTGTGTGCCTTTATATTTTTTAATCTATCAGCCCTCCCTCTTCTTCTAGTAAAAGCTCTGGACATTTGTCTAGATGCCAATATTAACCCCTTGCCTGTTACAAACAGAAAACTAGCTTTTCCAGTTTGTTGCTTTTCTACTTGTTGTATTTTGGTATTTTTTTTCTGAGTGTAGAAGCTGTTAATTTTGACACAGTTGAATCTGTCAGTCTTTTCTGTTTACTGTAAAGTTTTAAAGCTCAAAGTTATCATTCCCCCATGGGTATGCTTGAGCCTATCCTGGTAAAACGCAATGCATTGAACAGACAGTCTTGATGACTCGGCTCATTTCCATAAACACTAATTACTGCATTTTGCTGAGCTATGGATAGCAAAGGAGTTTACTGAGGTACTTGGGAGTGTCTGTCCCTCCATTAAATAGCCTCTGGCTGCTATGGATTAATTAAGTCTTTCCTATGTTGTCATCCTGTCTGCTGTTATTTCTTACTTCTGTCGGGGCACCTGCTTACAAAAAAACACCACTTTCCCCCTTTCCTATGTACTGACTCTATTTGTTCTGTGGATTAGGAAGTAGACTTATTAACTAGAGTTTAGAGTTGTGTATAAATCACGACCAAAGAGGTTCTAAGTGAGGCATCTGGACTTCCCAGTATGTAACGTGGACAAGCTGTCACTCATGAACATGGCCTCTTCAGAGGACGCACGTTTCTTACTGAGGTTCAGACAATTGGACCACCTGATTTACTATGCTGAGACTCCTCTTTGCTCAGCTCTTATCAACTCTTAAGGAAACGACAAAGAGAATGACAATTTAGTCATTAGATAACCTGGACACATACGGCCAAGATCTCCTCCTGTGCCCAAAGCAGACTTTTGATAAAGGATCATAGCATTATGTTTTTTAACTGAACATTGCATGCTGCAGAATTCTTTTCAATATAACACAATAGCAATATCAGAACTGTGGCTTGTAAAGCCCAAAACAATGGTCAAAAGCAGGGGTCTTCAGATATTTATTGATGAGGGACTGTAGTTGTTTCCTACTTTATAATCTGATCAACCATATTTAAAATATATAATGCCACATAAATTTCCACTGAAATATATAAAATAAATTAGTGACTTTGATATATTGACTATATCAATACCTTTCAGATTTTGGACATGTGGACTGTATTATAATATAAGTAAAACGTACCAGGACATATTAGAAGTCAAGTGATCAGGGAAGTACCACTGCACAGCCTACCT
This sequence comes from Myrmecophaga tridactyla, assembly GCA_004026745.1. Taxonomy (NCBI): domain Eukaryota; kingdom Metazoa; phylum Chordata; class Mammalia; order Pilosa; family Myrmecophagidae; genus Myrmecophaga; species Myrmecophaga tridactyla. Next base: position 65,699 of record PVIY010003522.1, read on the forward strand.
GGGCTGGCGAGAAAATACCTACTTTTTCAATCATTTTGCTTTGTATCTTCAACGTCTGGCTTCCATCTCATGTTTCTAAGGCTCTACTTCAGTCCCAGTTATCATATCCATATTCCAACAAAGAAAAAGGGGAGAGAAAGGAGAGCACAATCCTTCCCCTGAAGGACAGATAGATTCTTTTCGTATGACAGTGGTCACACATTAAAAGAATTGTACACCATGACCAAGGAGGATTCATCCCAGGTATGCATGGATGGTTCAACATAAGAAAATCAATTAATGTAATACACCATATCAACAAATCAAATCAGAAAAACCACATGATCATCTTGATTGGTGCAGAAAAGGCATGTGACAAAATTCAACATCTTTCTTGTTGAAAACACTTCAAAGGATAGGAATAGAAGGGAACTTCCTCAATATGATAAAGGGAATATAAGAAAAACCCACAGCTAACATGATCCTTTCCCCCTAGGATTAGGAACAAGACAAGGATGTCCACTATCACCACTGTTATTCAACATTGTGTTGGAAGTTCTTCCAGAGCAATTAGACAAGAAAAAGAAATACAAGGCATCAAAATTGGAAAAGAAGAAGTAAAACTTTCACTGTTTGCAGATGATATGATACTATATGTCAAAAACCCTGAAAAATCCACAGCATAACTACTAGAGCTAATAAATGAGTACAGTAAAGTGGCAGATTACTAGATCAACACTCAAAAATCTGTAGTGTTTCTATACACTAGTAATGAACAATCTGAGGGGGAAATCAAGAAAAAAATTTCATTTACAATTGCAACCAAAAGAATAAAATGTTTAGGAATAAATTTACTAAAGAGACAAAAGACCTATACAAAGAAAACTACAAGAAATTGTCAAAAGAAATTACAGAAGACCCAAATAAATGCAAGGGCATACCGTGTTCATGGATTGGAAAACTAAATATAGTTAAGATGTCAATTCTACCTAAAATGATTAACACATTCAATGCAATACCAATTAACATCCCCAAAACTTACTTTTCGGAAATAGAAAAACCAATAACCAAATTTATCTGGGAGGGCAGGGTGCCCTGAATAGCTAAAAATATCCTGAGAAAGAAAAATGAAGTCGGAGGTCTCATGCTACCTGACTTTAAGGCATATTGTGAAGCTACAGTGGTCAAAACAGCATGGTACTGGCATAAAAATAGATATACTGACCAATGGAATCGAATAGAGTGTTCAGATAAAGACCCTCTCATCTGTGGACAATTGATCTTTGATAAAGCAGTCAAGCCAACTCACCTGGGATAGAACAGTCTCTTCAATAAATGGTGCCTAGAGAACTGGATAGCCACACGTAAAAGAATGAAAGAGGAGCCATATCTCACACCCTATACAAAAATTAACTCAAAATGGATCAAAAACCTAAACATTAGATCTAAGACCATAAAACTGTTAGAAGAAAATGTAGGGAAATATCTTATAAATCTTATAATAGGAGGTGGTTTCCTAGACCTTATACCCAAAGCACAAGCACTGAAGAAAGAAATAAATAAGTGGAAACTCCTCAAAATTAAACACTTTTGTGCACCAAAGAACTTTATCAAGAAAGTAAAAAGAGGGCGGGCCACGGTGGCTCAGCAGGCAGGATTGCTTGCCTGTGATGCCAGAGGACTCGGGTTCGATTCCCGGTGCCTGCCCATGTAAAAAAAAAAAGAAAGTAAAAAGACACTCCACACAATGGGAGACAATATTTGGAAATGATATATCAGATAAAGGTCTAGTATCCAGAATATAGAAAGAAATTGTTCAACTCAACAACAAAAGACAGGCAACCCAATTACAAAATGGGCAAAAGACATGAACAGACACTTCTCAGAGGAGGAAATACAAATGGCCAAAAGGCACATGAAAAGATGCTCAACTTCCTCGACTATTAGGGAAATGCAAATCAAAACCACAATGAGATATCATCTCACACCCACCAGAATGGCCATTATCATATGACAGTGGTCAGAACTTGGTCACATGACCATATATAACCACGAGGAAGTATTGGAAATATAGTCTTTAGCTGGGCAAAGGGGCGGCATGTACTCAGCTAAAACATAGGGGGTTCTATTACTTAAAGAGAAAGGGGCAAAAGGGTTTGCAAACAGACTCACAGCCTCAATCACAAATAATTAACACAAAATTCAGGGTAGTGTTTTTTTTAGTGGTAGGAAAGGGAATGCAATACAGGTTGTTTTGATGTGCTGGCAACATTTTATTTCATAATTTGGATGGTTACAACACAAGGTTTATTTTTTTCATTCTTATTCCTTTTGATGTATATATCTAGATTATTCCTTGTGTGTATTTCACAATTTAAAAAACATATTAGGGCTGTTGAAGGTAGGCATGGATGTGTGGGGACTCACTATATTATCCTCTCTACTTCTGAGTATGCTTTAAAATTTCCAGAATAAAAAGTTTGCATGTGTGTGTGTATATAGATATAGTATACTTTCATCTTAACGCCCCCTCAGGCACACAGTGTGTATTAAAAAGCACTATGCTCAATGTTGTGCTTAATGTTATATATTTGAGAAATAAAGGACTTAAACCCTTAAAATGTTTATGGTCTAACTGGGAGGTCAAGATTAAAATAATACAGTACGTGACAGAATGACCAAATGAGAAGTAAAGGCAAAATCCAGAGAAAAAGAGAGATCCATTTGGTTTAGAAAGAATGAGGTTACGATGACCTTAGGAAATGAAAAAAATTAACAAAAATAGTAGGCAGTTAATAAAAATAAAAACAAATATGTAAACTAATTTTAAGCAATTAGATCTGTGTAGTCCTCTTCATGTAGCGACCATTTTGTTTCAAAGTTTAGAATCAAGTTAAGTGCAAAGTAAGGGAACAGAAAGAAAAATAAGCTACTGTTCCACTTTTACACATTAAAATCTATTTTGTTATTCTATAATCACATCTAGCAGATCATTTTAAGGGAAGACCGAACAGGTATCTTTAGTATGCAGTAAAGCATACTGGTTAGGGAAACTGAAGTCTTCCTGCTTAAGTATGGATCCCAATTCCACAATTTGCAAACTGGGAGCCCAGGCCAAGGGCTCACCTCTTTGTGCCTCAGATTCCTCTTCTGTAAAATAGGGATATAAGCACTCTTTACCTACCAGCCATACAGTGAGATACAGTGTTCTACAGTTCTTAGAACAATGTATAGGACATAGTAAACACTCAGTACATGTTTGTTGTTGATACCTGCTTTTTCCATGACTCTTTGAAAATAAGCTAATTAATTCTGTGTCCTCTAGAGTTCACTGGGGTGAGGGAGGTTATTTCAAACGAGCTAGATATCTGAATTTTGGTAAAATTTCCTGATTTTTCAAAACCATAAAAGCCAAAGAAGGCAGATTTGCAAACTAAATCCAGTGAGCTACCAATCCCTGGTTTAAATCTTCATGGAGAACAATGTTGGGCAATTTACTACATAAAGAAAATTTTAAAAATAAAATTTGGCAGGTTACAGGATTTAAACAACCCCAATTTAGAGTTCAAGCTTGATTATTTCTCATATTCCTTATATTCCTTGACAATAACCCAGTTAATTTTTTAATCTCAGGCTCTTTCTTGCCATCCAATAGATATTGGAGCTCAGCTTCCTTCCCAAAACAGCTGGGAAATATTTAGGGAATCAAAGCTGTGGTTAGTAATAGCTACTGGCAAAGCTCGGACAATCAATTTGAGTACACATGACTAAAAACACACTGTGACTAAAAACACAGTAGATGCTGTGAGCCACCGATTGTGTACTTTGGATGGATTGTATTGTGCACGAATATATCAATAAAATTGCATTAAAAAACACACTGTGTAGGGGGTGCAAAGATAGTTCAGTGGTAGAATTCTCATCTGCATACAGGAGACCCAGGTTCAATTCTGGGCCCACGTACTTCCCAAACAAACAAACAAGCAAACAAACAAACGAAAAACCACCAAACAAAAACTCAGCAAACTGTGCTGTAATAGGGGATACTCACATGGAAAAAAAATGAAATGTGCCATCCAGCATACACACACACACACCAAAAAAAAAACCCACTGTGTCAAACAAAATATGATTTAGTACTAAATGTACTAAATGGTATGATGCCAACTTTAGATGGTCCAGAAATATAGAGCGCTCTGTGCATGCCAGAAAAACAGAAAGAAATAGCATTGTTCATGCATAAGATAAGATTTCACTTCACCTTATAGAACAAGTACAATTTAGAAAGCCAGAGGGGTAAAAGGCGCAGACTGTAGCAAACGTGGAGAGTCAGGATGAGTTCATTTGTGAGCCAGACCAGGTAGGCCAGCTCAACAAAAGTGTGTACATTTTGGACTACTGAGGAAAATAAACTTGCATAATTAAGCACGACCAGCCTATGAATGGCTTCCCTACTCCCCTAAGGAGTTATCCAATATTGTAATCCATTCTTGTGGGTTTGAAACCATTCTAAGTAGGGCCTTTTGATGAGGTTACTTCAGTTAAGGTGTGGCCCACCTTAATCAGGAGGGTCTTAATCCTGTTACTGTCCTATATATGAGAATAAATTCAGACAGAGAGAGAGAGAGAGAGAATGCCATAGGAATCAAGAAGCTAAAACAGAACCCAGAAGAGAAGGAAGAGTCCAGGAGACACTGTCATGTGTTGGAGGAAGCAAGGATTACAGGCAACCAGCCCCAGAGTGCCACATTCCATGGGGACAAAGCATAGCCTTAACAATGACTTGATTTGGACATTTTCCCAGCCTCAAGATTGTGAGCGAATAAATTCTCATTGTTTAAGCCAAACCATTTCACATGGTATTTGCTTGAGCAGGCTAAGAAACTAAAATGGCAACATATCCAATTTAAAACCCCATATAATTTAAAGTTTTAATGTGCAGAAATTTCCCACTTTGGAACAGAGACTGAAGCGCCTAATGACGTGTCAATTTTATGTGACAGAATTTCATTTTTAAATTAGCAAAAGGGAATACATGAAATGTCCAAGGAAAATGTCCCCATTCAATAAAACAATAAGACTGTTTAGAATGATATGAAATGCACAACTTTTTCCTATAACCTAAAATCGGAACATACTAAACTGATTGTAGTATAATATTATATTTCATAACTGCTAAACCAAACTCTTAGTAGCCATATCAGTCTCCACATTTCTGAATGAACTAAAACACTTCCAACAGGTATCCTTTCCAGCCTAGGAAATTCTGCTGGAAAAGCCCCCTGCAAGTATGTGGCATGCTCATAGCTTTTTATTTTGTGTCCCTTAAAGTCCAATAATAGCTATCTTTCACAGAAAGTTCTTCCTTTCTACCCCAATAGTCTGTAGGATAAGCTTTGGTTAGATACAAGATCAGCATAAATCAAGCTCTGCCTTCTTATCATAATGAATGAGCTATGTAAAAGTGCTAGACAACATCACTTCCTGTTACCCTGTACCTCTCAATGATTGAAATATATTCAGCTTCAGGTGAGTGGGCATTTTGTGGCTTCTTGTTCTCTGATTTCCATATGAATATGTGAAATATCTGTTAAAAAGAATTAGGATGGGGTGGGCCACAGTGGCTCAGCAGGCAGAGTTCTCGCCTGCCATGCCAGAGACCCAGTTCAATTCTCGGTGGCTGCCCATGCAAAAAACAAAACAAAACAAACAAAAAGAACAAGGATGAAATCTATTTCTCTCCTGTGCCTCTGGCACATATACACCACCTTCCTCCCCCTGAAAATGCTAACCAAAAAGAAATCCCCAGAAAGATTTGTATTCATTCACTGTGTTCCCAAATTGAATTTCAGGCTCAGAATAAAGATACTTGAAAATGCAATTAAATGAAATCTAATGCAGAAACATTTTACTAAGTGGAAAAGCACCACAATTTCAAGAGGACTGTGGGAAATCCTGCTATTTTAAGACACATCTGAAATAGCAAGCAAGGTAAATTGAGGTTGTTACCAAAGGAAATCTTGAGAGCATGTTAAAGAGTTATTGCCTGAAAAGATAATTCATTGAATTCCTTTAGAGGAATTTTTTTTTCATCTCCTCGCATACACTGCACACGGATTCATTAACGAAAGTGAAAATATTCCTGTGTTCCAAATATCCAAATCATTAAACTAAGGTAGGGGTAAGAAGGTTGAGAGCACAACTAGCATGTTCAAACATTAGTCTACCAAATACTGCTCTAATCGTCCTAGTTCTCATACTATTATGTCCCCTTAGTTTGGCCAAACATATTCTTACCCTAGCACATTAGCCTAATTCCCAAACAGAAGTAGTCTCAAGATTTACTCCTTTACAGAAACCACATCAAAACAGCACATAGTCTATAGCAATAGGCTTCATAGTGATAAGATCTTTACTTTAAAAATAGAAAATCCAATACTGTTAAAATGGATAAAGAAAGATAAATATTTACATTAAAAAAGGGTATGTAACTTAAGATAATGACTTCCTCCTCAATATTAACTAAAATTTGATTCACATCCATTATATAAAGATGGATCAGTCCAGTATTATTGCCATTTTCCAGAATACTGATGCTTACATTGTGTGGATCCATGGAGAGGGTAATTAATACATGTCCTTTGGGGACAGGACTTTCTGATCAAGTCTGGGATATGCTTGGGAAACGAAATCCAGTGTGAAGCATTTTCCAAACATATTTGGCCATAAAACCAGTGTTGCTCAAAGCTGTCTGACTACAGAACCCTTCTTCCAAGGAATTCCAACTTAATAACTCAGGGTTCTGAGGAAGACACTGGGAAATATTTTAAAGAAAACATCATAAAGCAGCAACCCATGGGACCCTACCCACAGACATATTCTGTCTGGTATACATAAAGTTTTAAATTAAAATGTGCCAATACTGGAAATTTGAAGATATCATAAAGACCTCTAGATTCACTAACACTAATCACTGGATGAAGGTTGGTAGAGGATTTAGGGTACACAGCCTCCAATCTGACATAGTCCTTTCCACTCTGTAATCTCTCACTCCCAATATGCTTTATGCCTGTGGATTATCTGACTGCCTCTCCTAGGTATTTATTTGCCTTTGGGACCACTGTGCAGAGGGAAGGGGAACATGGAGAAAGAACCACATGCTTCTTTCCCTGAGAAAGCCCATCTCCAGTAAATCTCAAAATTTTTGATGCCATGCCTTCTCTTTTTTAGTGCTGAAGCTCTATATCTGGACATTGTACTTCTACCAAACAATTCAACTAGAATGTTTGGCAATATGTTCTCTATACTAAATTATCAGTAAGTCAAAATTCTTTTATTATTAACAACAAAAAACTTTTTACTAAGTACTAGACACGGCTAAGTATGTGGGTACTATATCATGAAACCCCACCGTGCCAGTTTGAAACTGTTGTATACCCCAGAAAAGCCATGTTCTTTAATCCTAATTCAATATTGCTGGTAGGATCTTTTTCACTGTTTCCATGGAGATGGGACCCATCCAATTGTGGGTGGTACCTTTTGATTAGATGGTTTCCATGGAGATGTGTCTTCACCCAGTCAAGGTAGATTTGCTTACTGGAGCCCTATAAGAGGGAATCATTTTGGAAAAAGCCAAAAGAGCCCCCACAGCCAGAGACGTTTGGAGATACAGAAAGGAAATGGCCCCCAGGAAATCCATTTGAAGAAGCTGGTAGAGAAAGTTAACAGACATTGCCACGTGCCTTCCCAGCTGACAGAGGTGTCGAGAAGCCAAAGACCCCGGAAGACACAAGCCACATGCCTTCCCAGATGACATAGGTGTTCTAGGTGGCATCAGCCTTTCTTGAGTGAAGGTAATCTCTTATAGGTACCTTAATTTGGACATTTTCAAGGCCTTAGACCTCTAAACTTGCAATTCAATAAATTCCCTTTTTAAAAGTGGTTCTGTTTCTGATGTATTGCATTCTGGCAGTTTTGGCAAACTAAACCCGCCCCATCCCCGATACCAACTCTGTGGCATATGTACCTTTATTAACACCCATTTTATGGATGAGAAAACAAGGAACAACTTGTCCAAGGTCCCACAATTAGTATGTGGCAGAGCTGGCATTCAAATATAAGCTGCATGTTAAGTGTAGCTTCAGTCACAAAGTTTAACAAATAGTGGACATTAAAATGAATTGACCAGTACATGATCCAGGATTGGATCTAGTGATGAAGACAATGCCCAAAGGACATTATTGAGAAAACTGAAAAAATAAAGGAATAGGGACTAAATGCTTTATATCAGTGTCAAATGTCTTGAATGTGATAGTTGTACTTAAAGTGGTTACATAAGAGAATGTTCTTCTTCTTAGGAAACATGAAGTATTACATGTTAGACGAGCATGATGTATGCAACCTCCTTAAAAAGTAGACAAACAGAAATACAGATAGATGATAGAATGATATAATAAATGTGGCAAAATGCTAATAGTTGGTGTGCTGGTTTGAACCCAGAAAAGATCATGTTCTTCTAATTCATTCTTCTGAGGCCAGACGTATTGCGGGTAAGACCTTTTGGTTAGACTATTTCAATTGAAATGCGACTCAGCTCATTCAAGGTGGGTCTTGATCCTTTAGTGAAGTGCTTTGGGAAGAGGATAAAAAACAATAAAATCCCAGAAAGCTTAGAAGAGACAAGCCACAGGAGAAACAACCAGCAGAGGACACCATATGCCTTTCATGTGACAGAGGAATCCCAGATGCCAACAGCCTTTCCTGAGAGAAGGTATCTTCTTCTTGATGCCTTAATTTGGACATTTTCATGGCCTTAGAACTGTAATTTTGTAAATGACCCCCATCAAAATAGTCAACCCATTTCTGGTATATAGCATTCCGGCAGCTTTGGCAAACCAAAACAGGTGGTAAATCTGAAAATCTGGGTTGGGGTATGTTAGAGTTTTATGCTGTTTCTGTATTATTTTGGCAACTTTCCTATATATTTAAAATGATTTCAAAGTAAAAACCTTTTTTTTAAATGCACCGAATTAATCAGAGCTAATATAAATAAAATGTAGCAGACTTATTTGTATGGATGAGTCCAACATCACTTAGTGAGGGGCTTTAGACAAGTCATTCTGCCTCTCTGATCTCGGTTTTCTCTTCTGTACAATGAAGGCATTGGACACTGATCCCTAGTCTTTCCCAGCTGTCAAATTCTAGCTGTCAAACATGTAATGGACACTCAGTACACATTTTCCATTTGATAACTGTAGCTAAATGCAGCATAAAATTACTAAATCACATCCAGAACTGTTCTTCTTTTCACTGAAACCCATTGCAACCTTGTAGCTATTAATACAGAAAAGTACCTTTGAGTCCCCTTAGCCAGGGCCATCCCCTGCTGCCTACCACACATATGATCACTGTGCAGCTCCATTTACAAAGCCTGGTTTTCTTATGATAATGGCCCCAGCACTGTTCTTCTCAGGTCTTCAATTTCCTTATTCATTTACTTCAGCTTCAAATAAAAGCCTTGTCCATATAAGCCTGAAAATGACACCCTGTTTTTAATTGACATATACAACATGTATTTTCCAATGAACTAAACAATGTCTGATTGGCAGGTAGGCAGGAAAAACAACATAATCACAGTCAAAATAACTACAGTAGCAAAAGACTGGATTCATTTAGCTGTAGCTTGGATATGTAGCATGGAGTTCCGAAGATCCTAATTTTGTACTTGAGTTTACAATATCGCTCTTCTAAATACCTATATAACTGAACATCCCTGCTAAGATGACATGCAATCAAGGAAAATAATGAGTCATAGCAAACAACTTCAAAGCCTTGGCACCACTTAGGTTAATAATATATGATTGCTACAATTTCTTTTAATGCGGTACATTTAATTAAATGTGCTAAGTCTCTATACACTAACTTATTTTCAACCAGAAGCAACCATTTTGCTTTCTGAATTGAGGCATTCTAGATTGTGCCCTTTGTCAGAAAGCACAAGTCTCCTCAATAACATTTCATTTAACACTGGCTTAGAAAAAAGACAGAAAAGCCCATGTTTCCACCTTCAGAGACAGGATTCAAAGATAAAATAAACTATAGCTTCCCAAACAAGTGAGAGGGAATGCCAACTCCTAAGTACTCAAAAAGTTACATAGAATGCTTATCATGGTTTTGTAAATCAGGTAAAATAAACTGTCCATACCGCATCCCCACGCAAGGGGAAAAAAAAACCAAGACTCCAAGAAGCAAAAGAACATAGAAAAGGAAAGAAAGGGGAGAGAGACACCACTTTTATTCGGACTGATGGAATACACACGCATCTCAAAAGCATTACTTTCCACTAAAAAGTTAAGATAAACATGAGAGATGAACATTTTGATTCAATAATATCATGACTTAATGGCATTTGTCTAGAATATTTTTCAAGAACTTTCACAATGATATTGTAACAATGATTCCATGTGAGCACTCCATTTGTTACATATTTTATGACACTATTTTTTCGTGCTGTTTTTTACCAGCATATTTGAAACTGAATCATAGTATTTAGCAATACGGCAGTAACCATCAGAAAAGTCAGGAACGGAACATTTAAAAATGGTTGACTGCATTTAATATTAGAGGTGGAGAGGGGAGGCATGGATGCTTTTCACTATCAACTTGTTTGTTCTATTTGATTTTATAACCTTTTGCTTTTTTATTGTGGTTTTATATATATATAACATAAAATTTGCCATTTTAAGTGCACAGTTCAGTGACAGTGCATTTACAATGCTGTGCTAGTATCACAAGCATCCATTACTAAAAGTTTTTCATCAACCCAAACAGAAACTGTACCCATTAAGCAGTAACTTCTCACTTCCCTTCCCCCTACCTAGCCCCTGGTAACCTGAAATCTATTTTCTATCTATGAATTTTTGCTTATTCTATATTTTTCATATAAGTGGACTTACACAATAGTTGTCCTTTATGTATGGCTTATTTCACATAGCATAATATTTTCAAGGTTCATCCATATTGCAACATGTATCAGAATTCATTCCTTTTTATAGCTGAACAATATTCTTTTGTACATTTCTACCACATTTTATCTGTTCATCTGTCAATAGACAATTAGTTGTTTTCACATTTGGCTATTTTGAATAATGCTGCTATAAAAAGTATCTGTTTGAATCTCTGCTTTGACTTCTGTTAGGTATATACCTAAGAGTAGAATTGCTGGGTCATATCGTAATTCTATGTTTAACTTTCTGGGGAAATGCCAGACTGTTTTCCATAGTTGCCAAACAATTTTACATTCCTACCAGCAATGCATGAGGATTCCAGTTTCTCTACATTCTCACTAACACTAGTTATTTTCCGTTTTTTTAATAATAGCCATTCTAGTGTGAAGTGGTATCTCGTGGTTTTGATTTGCATTTCCCTAGGTTCTATTTTCTTTTTGTGTGCATATATTTCCTTATTATTACAAGGCTGAATTTGGAGAAAGAGTCTCTATAACAGAATTTCTGGAATGAGTAAGTTTATTACTATTCATTTTTAATAGCTATGGCATATATATTTGGGGGAAGGGCACAGATTTACTTCATTTGTCAAATTTTTTCTGACTATACTAATATACTTTCAATTTTAATCAGTTCAATGAAACATTCACTATACATTAGCTTTATGTGAAGAGATTCACTAGGTGCTAGCGAATCAAAGGTCAACAGGACATGAGTAAATCCCCACCCAGATGTAAGCCAACAGATATGGAATAAGCAAAGTATGGGTCATACTTCGCAGAAGTGGTTCAGAGAAAGGAATGATCATATTTGATGGGGGTCAAAAATAACTTCTGCAGAAATGGATGAACTAATTAATGGCCATGTGTGGAGATGCATTGTGGGAAAGAAGGTCCTGGGTAGTTCTAATCCCTTACAGAACGGGGTATTAGGAGCAAGCAAACAAGAGAACTGAAGGCCAGGAGTTAGCAGAGCAAGGAATACAATGGCAGAGGTGGAGAAGTAGTCTCAGATAAGGACTCAGGCATGAAGGGGAAGGTCACAGGACTTGAGGCAGGGAGGGCTTCTATGAGAGAAGTGTCAAGGGCAGCCATGAGTGTGAAGGGTGACCCAGAATCACGAATACGGAGTGTCACAAAGGATGAGAGAGGATGGAGATCTAGTTCGGTGGCCTGAACCCAAGGAAGAGGAAGGACTTCTATCCAAGGAACGAAAAAGAAGGTGTCTGAGATCAGCAGTATAGCTCTGGGCAGGGCCTTTCCCATTCCTGGCCTGGGAAAGCACAGATTTCTCTAGAGAAGCCTCTGTGGAGGATGTGCTTTCCTTGTGGGAGAAACAAGGAGGTGCAAACAAAGTTTTAAAGGAACAATCTGTAAAGAGGGTAAAAAAATACAGGCACTTGCAACAGAACCAGCAAAAGAGAATAAAAGGGATTCAAAGACACCAATGTGGGAAGAAGGGTGGCTTGCCTTTTGGCCAAGGAAAAGTGACTACCTGTTGTAACCCAGGTGAAGAGGTTTTGTTTTGCAGTCATGAAAACTTGGGCAGACCCAACATGGAGGAACTCCAGGTTACTTAGGCCTGGTCTGATCTCTCTTCACAGTTTCACCGTAGGTGGAACTGGCCATCGCAAAGGGAAGCGAGTGGGGGTGTGGCCGGGCAGTGGTCACATCCTCCAGCTTAACTATATACCACTCACACCACATATTCCTCTAAATAGCTCCAATTCTGATGGTCAACCACTTCTTTAGCCTTCCTTGATCACAAATTACATACAGCTCCTTTAATTAATGTGGATTCTTTTTTCCACTCTGGAATGAGAACACAAACTTTGCTAGCAGCCACAGCAGCCAGTAGCATGACGGAAGGAAAAAAATATGTACCTCAAAGAAAAGCATTCATTTACACTTTTTACTTATATATTCTCTGCAAGCTTATTCTTCCCTGCCCTTTGGCCTTTGTCAATATTTCTAACATAAATGTGTGGCTTTTGAAAAACAAATCATTCTGCTCCTTTCCGTTAAAAATACCTCTGGCTTTTTGTGGGAGCAGGGCATGGGGGTGGGGAGGGGAGGGATGATCTAAGATCAATGCTGAGTTATTCTTCTCCTCTTCCAAATCAGGTATCAGGGTCCAGAGTACAAGAGAAGTATCTGCAACTTCATAGTCAATGTTAACCATGTTGCTACTTCTAAAAGAGATGGAAGGTAGGGAAGCTACAGGCCAGTTAGGAAGAAAACAGGTAAAGCAAATGAATGATGAGCCTATGGTAAATTTCAATAACTGTCAGACGTATCCTTGTTACTTTTTGTTTCGGCTACCTATACCTAAGAACTGGGGTACTTAATATATTTGTTCATTCAGCAAGTACAGATACAGTGCCTACTATGTGCCATGCATAAATTAGGTGCTTCGACTGTGAAACAACTATTTGGTCTAAAACAGGCATGATGTACACTAAAGTTCAGGGTTCTTTGTAGGGAAAAGTCAGTCCGGTATTTAATCTTGCTCTGTGTCTTCCCCACCCCACCCACCCACTTCCAAATAACAAAGATCTTTTTTTTTTTTTTAAAAAAAAAAAAAAGCTCTCTGAGGCGACTGACATTCTCTTCATAGAATAAGCTCTATTACGTTGCATTCCAAATGTCTCAAAAGTAATGTGGCATTACATTTTTTTAACAGTAGCAGCAGCTGCTGCTGTGACTCATTACTTAGATTGGGCAATTCACATAATTTACACTGCTTTAAAATCTACTTGAGCAGATTATGGGGATGAGAAGTACAGACCAGAACTGCCACCATCTCCTGTTGTCTCTACCTCACAGCAGTGAATTCTGAAAGAGTTAAAACTCTCCTAAGGGAATCCTCTGCTGAGCCAACAGAGTGTTAACTTTTGAATCTTCATGAGGGCAAATGATGGCTGCATCCCTCTGTCATTCATTTACTCTCTCACTGCTTTGTTATTTCCACAAACAAGCAGGGAACACTGAGACCTGCTCTGTGCCAGGCCCTGCCCTGGGGATGAGAAGGCCAAGTGGTTTTAGGATGGATATCCCTTTTCATGTGTGCTGTGTGGGGAAGGGCTTTCCCAGTAGAGGGAACAGTGTGTACAAATGATGGGGCTGAGGCCTATATAACCACAGAAGGGAAGGAAAATTTAAGAAGAGAAGGCACTTTGGTCAGGGTTGAGAGTGTGAGTTTTTATTAAATCAATCCTCCCTCCTCTCTATCCTCTCCACTGATGGTTCATCCCAATTGCCATGTGCAAGCTTGATTTAGCTGGCCATGGAGACTGCAGGGGGCTCTCTGGCAGCCTGGGGTTCTATGAAGGGGCTTCATCCTGCCATGAAGCTGTATTTTTGGCAAACCTGAGAGATGTTGCAGTTTTGTGGCACAATTATCTGGCAAAGTGGGACCAAGTCTTACTCTCTTTGAAAAAGAGTCGAGGATGAAGATTTGTGTGCCAGGCTAGTGAGTGTATTAACAATTTTCTTAGTTTTAGGCAGAATTTTTCACTCAATGAAAAAAAAGACTTTCTGTAAGAGAGACAAGGAACGTGCCATAACCGCTCAGCATTAGTTCTAGTAAAGTGTAAAGCTCTTGTCGAGTTTTGCTCTGTGATAGGAGATGAAAGTTCAAAGTACCTGATGCCTTGGACACATCCAAGCCTGTGATTTAGATCATCTTATGCCAACCAACTGGGAAGAGAAAAACCTTGACGATCTGCTAAAGGTGAGCTGACAGCTGACACCGCAAGAAACATCCAGTCCTTAAGGAGGAACTAAATCCACACATTATAATAAAAAACATTAATGAAATTACTAAAGGCCACAGAAGAAAAACTCAGAGCTGTCAATCTCTGTGGAAAGCCAGATCAAGTGTTTGGAGGAATTTATACTAAACGTTAAAGGCTCAGCCGCTCCCCTTGAAGAAGAGAACACAGATGCTAACTTGCAAGTAGGAGATGGAGACCATGTTGATGACCAGGCAAGGGGAACCAGGAGGAAACTGACTAATGTTGCAAAGTCATGTGAGCATTTTAAAACCAGAAGAGAGAGAAACACCAATCCTATACCACTTCTAAAGCAGAGGACACAAATGCTGACCTGAGATACCGTCTTAAAAGTCTCCAGATTGATCAAGCCACAACTGAAAGTACAGTTCCAAGTCTTCAGGAGATAAGAAATGAAATGACTAAACTTTGTCAAGAGAAAGAAATGGAGCTTCTCAGGATCCTATCTGTCAACGTAGATCATGACTTGGAGAGAGAAGAGGAAAGCTCTGAAGCAAATGGCTGAATGAGCCAAGATAATGGGGAGCTAAAAACCTAATGAGATTAAGAGACCTTGAGGAAAAGCTGGGAAGAACGATTTATTCTCCTCAAAGCCAGATTTGTTTTTTGAAATGAAAATTCATGATCACTGAGTAAGCACAGGAGCCCAATCAAAAACTTTCTTAAGACAAGAGACTGCAGACCTGAGACAGCTCAAATAGGGATTAAACTTGAGCTTTTAGAAATAGAGCCTGTTCTAGTTTGCTAGCTGCCGGAATGCAACACACCAGAGATGGATTGGCTTTTAATAAAAGGGGATTTATTTTATTGGTTCTTCAGAGGAAAGGCAGCTAACTTTCCACTGAGGTTCTTTCTTACGTGGAAGGCACAGGATGGTCTCTGCTGGTCTTCTCTCCAGGCCCCTGGGTTCCAACATCTTTCCCCGGGGTGACTTCTTTCTGCATCTCCAAAGGCCTGGGCTGAGCTGCAAGTGCTGAGATGAGGAACGCCAAGCTGTTTAGCTGTGCTACGTTGCAATCTCTCATTTAAGCACCAGCCAATTAAGTCAAACGTCACTCACTGCAGCAGACATGCCTCCTAGCCGACTGCAGATGTAATTAGCAACAGATGAGGTTCACGTACCATTGGCTTATGTCCGCAGCAACAAGACTAGGTATGCTCACCTGGCCAAGTTGACAACTGAATCTAACTAACACAGAGCCTTATGCATCTGACAATCTAGATAGCAATTCTGCAGGGAGCATTTGCTTCCTGATTCCTAGGCATTGGGAGATGCTTACTCTGAGAGAGTCTCATGCCCTTCCCCTTAAACCCTCTGCTTGACTGCCAAACTTTTCTCCTCCTTCTGCACAGTCAAATCCAATGTTCTCAGTGGATTCGGTTGGAGAGTTTATAGCAAGATGATTTCTTGTTCTTTCCCCACTTCAAAAAGTCTATATACTTCTATACCTCAGGCTGCTTTCAATCAAGTTCTAATCCTTCTCCACCCTCATGGGTTGGGAATTTTCCTGAATACTCTTATCTAGAAAATGGAAGTAAGCTAGTTTCTAGGTTCACTAAGCCTCCACATGATCCCACTAGTCAAAATCCTGAAACAGTGTGAGTCTATTTTTTTCTTCTAATGTATTTTTAAATTATATGTACTTTATAAAAATCTCTTTTACATAAGTGGTTTTATTTTGTTCAAATTGCAGCTTGATAGAAATTTCAGGACAGTTTTTAGTGAAAAGAGATCATTTGAATTACTCTCATTATATTATACATTCTAGAAAATTTAAGTAGTAAGTTTTAATTTGATGAACCAGGCCACTGTTCTCTAGACAATATAATATCCATAAGCAGTTTGTGGACATTTAAAATTGCAAAATACCTTTCTCTCTCCCAACAGCTCTATATAGCACAGTAATAGGAGAAAGGTGAAGTTCCTCGGTCTCAAAAGCTTCAATTGATTCAAAGAAAATCTACTTGAGTAGTTTAGGAATGAAACTAGCATAATTTAACTGTTAATGTACAAATCTCAATGATTTATTCTCTAACTTTTTTTACTGTATGTATTCAGAAGCAATTCCCTTTAAAGCAAATTTCAAAATAGAGATGTGCCTTGTTAAATGATGAGCAAGACCTGCATTAAGTTGTCAATGTGAACACATATTCCTACTGGAGGCATTTTTATATGTTCAGTAATTTTATATATACAAATTGTCATCTACTTTTGGTATGAATATCTATTTTAAAAAACTTTTAATTGGGCGGGCCACGGTGCCTCAGCAGGCAAGAATGCTTGCCGGCCATGCCAGAAGACCCGGGTTCCATTCCCGGTGCCTGCCCATGTGAAAAAAAAAAAAAGAAAAAAAAACCTTTTAATTTAGGAAGATATTTGGTTATAATAAGAATATTTGCTATGAGATTTGTGGCAGAATCAAGCATATGGAACACTTCAAACAAAAAACAGATTTCCTCTTATTCCTGCAAATGACAGGCTAACATACTTAAAATTAGGTCTAAGACTCACCTCTGGAGACCCTCTTCTGTTGCTCAGATGTGGCCTCTCTCTATAAGTCAACTCAGAAGGTGAATTCACTGCCCTGCCTCTTACATGGGACATGACCCAGGAGTGTAAACCTCCCTGGCAACATGGGAGAGAACTCCTGGGATGAGCCGGGACCCAGCAACATGGGATTGAGAAAGCCATCTTGACCAAAAAGAAGAAGAGAGAAATGAGACAAAATAAAGGTTCAGTGGCTGAGAGATTTCAAACAGAGTTAAGCGGTTACCCTGACTCTATCCTACATTATACAGATAGTACTTTTTAGTTTATGGTATATTGGAGTGGCTAGAGGGAAATATCTGAAACTGTTGAGCTGTGTTCCAGTAGCCTAGATTCTTGAAGATGATTGTATGAAGATATACAGTTTACAATGTGACTGTCTGATTGTGAAAACCTTGTGTCTGATGCTTCTTATAACCAGATATGGACAGAAGGGTTAAAAATGTGGACAAAAATAAATAAATTATAGGGGGGACAAAGGGTAAAATAAATTGGGTAGATGGAAACACTAGTGGTCAATGAGAAGGAGGGGTTAGGTGTGTGGTATATATGAGTTTTTTTCTTTTCTCTTTTTTCTGGAATGATGCAAATATTCTAAAAAACGATCATGGTAATGAATACACAGCTATGTGATGATATCGTGAGCCATTCAGTGTACATTATGTATACAATGTATGTGTGTGAAGATTTTTCAATAAAAAAAGGTTTCCTTTTTCTAGTTCTCAGACTTTTTAGTCCGAGACTTACCTTGTTAAACTGCCTTTGCTATTAAAAAAATGTGTTCAGCTTCAAGAAGGCTTTGATGTTAGCCTAGGATGGACAAAACACAGGCTCATGTGTCATTGATAAACAGAGTTGCAATTTAATAACCAAGCTGGGTTCAATCCCACCACCTCTTGCCTAGCTGAGTCTTTCATTCTGCTTTGAAAACTTGATGAAAATGAAGACATTCAGGGTCAAAAGACCCTAAGTGGAAATAATGGGGCAGGCAGATGGACCTAAATGCCCCGCTAGGCAGATGCTAGCTTGGCAGGTTGCCACCACTGCATGTGCAGGATAACCAAAACCACAAGGTACACCAGACCTGCTGTCTTCCTGGATGGAAAAGGTTATCTTCTCACGTGATTCAGGAACCAGTGATGATCTCTAAGGATTCCCTTACATGATCACAAAAGAAGCCTGTACTGCTGGCTTCTTACTGGCCTTGAAAAGTTCCTTTATAAAATGTCTACAAAATGTCATGACTGATAGTTTCAAGAGAATTATTCTTGATCTTGTATAGCTAACTAATTAATATTTGGGTACCTAAACATAAAAACAAGAGACCCTGTTTATTCTGTTACCTTAGGAAGTTAGTGAATTTACAAAGCAGTTACTTGATTGTAATCAAAATTTTATAAATAAGTTCAATAAATTTGCTAGCTATAATAAAATATAATCTTAGATTTAATATGATTTTTAAATGTCTGTCATTCTGAGTGATTAGAGTGAATAACAGACATGTGCCCTTTTAGAATTTAAATTATAAAAGCCTTATAGCAACATGATAAACAGTTTGGAAAATGGAGGGGAAAAAAGAGCTATCCTTAATCCTAATACTAAAATAGAGGTATCATTTATCTATTCATCTGAAAATATACTTATTTACTTAATTATGTTCAGGCTGTATAAACAGCTTTGTATTCCGATGTTTTCAATTATTTTTCTATATTGCTAGTTTTTAATAATATTTTCTACTATTATAATCTATCAAATGAGTAGAACTTTAATATGGCTTTCTTATTATTTTGCTACAGTTTTAATAATTTACTTTAATAAACTAAAAATCACCTCTTGATATTAAATGTTTAAAAATTAAAAATAACTTCTAGTTCAACAAGGATTATCCATGAGAGTAAGTTCATGAATATAAAATAGTTAAGAAGGAGAAAGATATGTTAAATTAGATAAAATTGCACCTATAAATGATTTTTTAAATACAACTGCTGTTCGTACCCTGAATAAGGCAGCCATTTCTTTTCAAAAGTGTTCATTGCTATCTACTGTATCTGATGAATAATCTGTACACAGCAAGCGCTGAAAATGAATAAAGATCATAGAAATATTGGCACCACTAAATGCTCTCTGTGAATTATTATATTTAATCTTCAGGCAGCCTATGAGCTTGATACTAGTATTACCCCATTTTATAGGTAAGAAAGATGAGGCTCAAAGAGGTTAAATACTGTAATTTGAATGAGATCATGCAGCTGGGATGGGAGTGCAGCCATCCTGACCCAAAGCCAGCATTCAGTCAATATGCTATTAATTTTACTGTTCCCCAAACAAAACAAAACCACCAAAAATCTAATCTATTACTATGGACTGTCAATTTATTTTTGGCAAGATCTTTTTCCTTGCAAATCATTGTTATTATGCAGATGAAATTCCCATACCCTCTTCTATCTTTAGCATACATTTATATTATTCTGTATACATATCATAAAATACCCATAAATGGTTTACTGTAGTGTATCAATGGTCCCTAATATTCCATGCTAACACTTTGATATATTCCAGCCCACACGCCATCGTTGCTACTCCAGAAAATGACTCTCTATAATCTCAAGAGCTCAAAAACAGTGAATTTCAACCATGGTAATGTGTGGACCCGACAGGTTCCAGAAAGTCAGTATGACAGTTCTGAAGGTGGTAGCACCATTGTCGGCTGCTTTCCTACACTATTACACAATCAGCAACAAAAAAATGAAGAGTGAAAAAAACAGTCAACTGATTTTTGGAACTTCTCAAAGTACGCAGTACATTTGGATTATGGCACTGAAGAAGTGTTGACAGCAATGTGTTCCAAAGTTCAGCCTCCCCTACCCCCGCCCCCCAATCTGGTTATATATTTGAGTGGGACCCTGGCAAAGTGAAGAGCGTGCAGATAAAGGATGGCAGGCTGGTGAGAGGTCTGGAAAACATCATCTACTCACTCATTCACACATTAATACATTCTCAAAGTGCATCAAGCATGGGCCAGGAGCCAGGGAGTCAAAACGAGAATAAAATTATCCTTATCCTTTCAAAGCTCAGAGTTCTGAGGGAGTCAGAAAAAAAATAACAGAAATATAATACATGGTTTGATAGAGGCAATGGGAGAGTCTGCCACAACCCAGAGGATGGAGGGGAAACTGAGGTCATGAAATTCCTATATCCATGCTCTACTAGGTCTGGTCTCCCAGGGTCAGGGCTTGAGGCCCTGCGGCCCCTGTGGCTGAGGATGCTTCCACAGAGAACTATCTTGCTTGGGAGCAAACAAACCATCGTGGCCTGTTCCCTTAAGAGACTCTCTACCTCAAAACCAAAAGATCTTGCTTCAGTGAGGGCAGAGGAGTGGACATGGTTTCGGGGTATTTAAAGTTGGTGGCTACTTTTTAAAAAGGGATAAACTCACTGTCTGACTATTTAGTGACTAAATCTATTCAAGAGTGATTGGGACATGGGCATTTTAAAAGAATTCTTTGAATTTCCTTCCCCATAAACCAGTGGTCCTAAAAGTATGGCCCACGGATCAGTACTAGCTTGCCAATGTTCTTACCAGTCCCCAAAGAAATAAGCACAGAAATTGAAAGTAGGTATTTAGATACTTTATATGTGTGTTGGATCCCATTAGGAAAAAAAAAGGGGCGGGGGGAGGCTTTCTAAATGTTCTGTATGTCTATGTCATTTTTGTAGTAATTCATTTTACTGTATTTTACGAAAGCATGAATTCATGGCAAGTTAGTCACAACAACAAAAATGGCCACCACAGTTTGAGAGGCAAGGCCCTAAACAGTTTGGAGTATGTAATTCACAGAGATGCATTTTCCTCCCTAAAAAGAACAAAAAGTATAAAATGACAATAAAGTTTTTTTTGTTTGCTTTTGTTTTTGGCATGGGCAGGCACCAGGAATTGAACCCAGGTCTCCGGCATGGCAGGCAAGAACTCTGCCTGCTGAGCCATCATGGCCCGCCCACAATAAAGTTTTAAAAGAAGAATTTAGCCTTCAGGATAAGATTCTCACTGAGAAACCAAGTATTTAAAACCTACCATTTATTATTAATTACTCTACTTCAGGCACTAAGCAACCAAACCAGGTTAAAAATTATTACTGTATTACCAATGAGAAAACTGAGCCTTAAGAAGGCCACATGTGAGCTGGAAGATGGCAGAGCCACGAGGTGAACCTATCCCATTTCCAAACCAGAACTCCAAACTGTCTAATACAACTGAAAGTCTACCTGGTTGAGATGGTCCAATCTCTCAGACAAACAAGTCATTCCCCATTATTTCCTCCCTATACTGACTAGAAAAATTGATTCTCACGTAGCTGCAGAAATCAAAATTGACAGTTTATCCTTTAATACACTGAAAGCCAAAAAAACAGAGAAAGATGTTGATTTAGATTTGGGTGTACCAAATAATGGGCAATTACAACTTCAGAGGCAAGAGATTATCTCTGGGGTTTTTTTGTTGTTCATTTTTATTTTTTAATATTTAAATAACATCCCATTTAATGTTCTTGGTTGCATACAACAAACAAATTGTGGCTGCTCTATTTTAAAAATGTTAAAAATATACCAAAGTGAATATACAATTTACTTAACATTCAAACTGCATTAAGACATGCAAATATAGCAATTTTACTGGTGGTTATCCCTACCTAGGATTTGATCTCTCTCTCTTTTTTTTTTATGTTTTAATCTAGATATCTTCATGCACCATATAGTCCATCCAAAGTAAACAATCAGTGGCTCGCAATATCATCACATAGTTGTGTATTCATCACCATGACCATTTTTAGGAAATCTGCACCACTTCAAAAAAAGAAATAAAAAGACAAAAGAAAAAACCCATACATCCCATATCACTTACCCGTCCCACTCTCACTGACCACTAGTATTGCAATCTGCCCAATTTCTTTTTACCCCTTACCCCCCATTATTTATTTATTTATTGTCCTTTTTTTCTTACTCATCTGTCCATACCCTGAATAAAGGGAGCAACACGCACAAGGTTTTCACAATCATACAGTCACATTGTAAAAGCTATATACTTATACAATAGTCTCCAAGAATCAAAGCTACTGGAATGCAGTTTAACAATTTCAGGTACTTCCCTCTACCACTACAATATACCATAAACTAAAAAGGGACACATATATGTGTGTGTGTGTGTGTGTGTGTGTGTGTGTGTGTACACATAATGCATAAGACTAACCTCCAGTATAACCTCTTGACTCTGTCTGAAATCTTTCAGCCACTGAAACTTCATGTTGTCTCATTTCTCTCTTCCCCCTTTGTCAAGAAAGTTTTCTCAATCCCATGATATCAGGTCCCAGGCTCATCCCTGGGAGTCATGTCCCATGTTGCCAGGGAGATTTAAACCCCTGGGACTAATGTCCCATGTAGGGGAGAGGGCAGTGAGTTCATCTGCCAAGTTGGCTTAGAGAGAGGCCACATTTCAGCAACAAAAGAGGTTCCCTGGTGGTGGTTCTTAGGCATAATTCCAAGGGGGATTTTGCAAATACTTCTGTATTCTCTGCCCAAATTACTCTGGGATATATTGGGGTATCACACTAACCTGTACAAACCAGTAAGATCTCACTTCCTATTTAACATTCCATGTAATTATGGTGTTTGAATAAACTGACCATACAAGACAAATTAGATAATGTGCTACCAAAAACAGAAATTTCACACCATATAAATATCCCTTCCTTTGGTCTCACACAGAAGCTCAAGTTTTAAAACAGTCAATATCATCCATTACCCTGTATTCTGATTTACCTTAGTCCTATCCTGATCAGCTTCATTCATATCTCTAATTGAAGGCTGACCACTTTTTCAACTGTTTAAAAAGTTTCTGTATGGGGTAATGCTGACTTTCATGCTTCAGAGTTCTAACTGTGAGTCTCAGGTGTCGCAAAAAAAAAAGCCGAAGTTGCAGGGAATGACCAGGTTAAACACAAATAGTACAGCATCTCAGAATTTAGAAATAATAGTTACAACTGTAGAATAGATGTGACTGTTGTAAGAGCTTATAATCTGGAAACTTTACAATAGGTCCCAACCTGATAACCCATGCTCAACTTCAATTCTCTGAGTTTGTATATTATAGTTAGTCCATAGGAATGGGGCATGTTATTTGTCTGTTCCTGCCATTTCATTCAACATACTGTCCTCAAGGTTCACTCACCTAATGACATTCCTCACAACTTTATTCCTTCTTACAGCTATTCAGTAGTCCATTCTTTGTACACACTGCAGTTCTTCCTTCCATTCCTCAGTAGATGTACCCTTACAATGGTGGCCACTTCTAGCCATTGCAAATCACCATAAACACCAGTGTGCAAATGTCCATTCACGGTCCCCACTTTCAGTTCCTCCAAGTATATACCTAGCTACAAGGTTGCAGGACCATATGGCAACCAGACCCCTAGCCTCTAGTGGAAAAAAAACACTGCCCTCCAGAGGGGCTGCACCACACTGCTTCCCTAACTACAGTGAATAGTTACATTTATTTCTCCATATTTTCTCCAGCACTTGTATCTCTCTGTTCATTTTTAAACGGTTTTATTCACACATCATACAATCCAAGATAAGTAAAAAATCAGTGGTTCCCAGTATAATCACATAGCCATGCCTTAGCTACCACAATCTATATGAGGACATTTTCCTTTTTTCTGCAGAATCCTATACCCTTTCTCCATATCCCTTGCTTTTTGGCATTTAGTTTTTTGCATATTGCCTTTGTCACATTCAATAGAAGCATATTACAATGTTACTGTTAACTGTAGACCTATTTTTTCCTGAATACCATCCCATTTTCAACAACTTGCAATGCTGACATTCATTTGCTCTCCCTCTTGCAAAAACGTTTTGTATTTGTACATTTAATCACCATCATTGTCCTCTCCATGCATTCCTATGTTGTACTGTCCAAGTCTTTATCATCTATCTTTCCTTCTGCTATTATACAGGCCCCAAACCTTTCTTCCTCAACCATACTCATATTCAGCTTCATTTAGAGTACTTATTGTGCCACCATCAGATAGTATTGTACTATCCATCTCTAAATCTTTACAAACAGTCCTGTTGCACATTCTGTACTTCTTGGACCAAATGCCCAATCTCAACCCTCTTTCTAGCTCCTGATAACCTGTGTTCTTAACTTTAACTCGCAAAGTTCACTCCTTACTGTTAGTTTATATTAGTGAGACCTAACACTAGTTGTCTTTTGTTTCTGGCTAATTTCATTCAACATAATGTCCTCAAGGTTCATCCATGTTGTTACATGATTCATGACATTATTTTGTCTTACAGCTGCATAATATTCATCATATGTATAAAGCATAGCTTCTTTAGCCAATCGTCCACTGACAGACATTTAGGCTGTCTCCAGCTCTTGGCAATAGTGATGCTATAAAAATCAGTGTGCAAATGTCTGTTTTTGTCCTTGCCTTCAGTTCCTTTGAACATATCCCTAGTAATGGGATTGCTGGATCACATGGCAATTCTATACTTAGCTTCCTGAGGAACCACCAAATTGTCTTACAGAGCAATTGCACCATTTTATATTCCCACCAACACTGAATAAGTTGCCTCTTTCTCCACACCCCCCTGCCAGTTTCTATTTCTTTTGATAATGGCCACTCTATTCTGAGTGTGAGATTCTCACTGTGGTTTTGATCTGTGTTTCTTTAATAGCCAGTGAAGTTGAGCATCTTCTCATATGTCTTTTTTCCATTTGTATTTCCACTTCTGAAAAGTGTCTGTTCATGTCTCTTGCCCATTTTTTAATTGGGTTGTCTGTCTTTTTGTTGTTGAGTTGTAGAATCTCTTTATATATTCTGGATATTAAACCTTTATCTGATAAGTGATTTCCAAATATTGTTTCCCATTGCATAGGCTGCCTTTTTACTCTCCCGACAAATTTCTTTGGTGCACAAAAGTATTTAAATTTGAGGAGATCGTTATTTCTTATTTCATTACTCCTGCTTTGGATCTAAGGTCTAGGAAACTGCCTCCTATCACAAGATTTATAAGTTATTTCCCTACATTTTCTCCTAAAAGTTTTGTGGTCTTAGCTCTAATGTTTAGGTCTTTGATCAGTTATAACTGATTTTTGAATAGGTTGTGAGATATAGATCCTCTTTCATTCCTTTGGAAATGGATATCCATTGAAGAGGCTTATCTATCCCAGTTGGGGTATCAAAGATCAATTGTCCATAGATGAAAGGGTCTATTTCTGAACATTCAATTTTATTCCATTGGTCAGTATATTAATTTTTACCGCAGTTCCATATCGTTTTGACCCCTGTAGCTTTGTAATATGTTTTAAAAGGCAGGTAGTGTGAGACCTCCCACTTCATTTATCTTTCTCAAGGTATTTTTCACTAGTTGGAACATCCTGCCCTTTCAAATAAATTTGGATGTTGATTTTTCTATTTATGCAAAGTAAGTTGTTGGGATTTTAATTGGTATTGCATTGAATCTATAAATCAACTTGCTTAGGATTGACATCTTGAATATATTTAGTTGTCCAATCCATGAACACGGTATGGCCTTCCGTGATTTAGGTCTTCCATGATTTATTTTAGCGGTTTCTTGTAGTTTTCTTTATAGATCTTTTGTTTAATTAGTCAAATTTATGCCTAAATATTTTATTCTTTTGGTTGCTATTATAAATGGATTTTCCCCCTGATTTCCTCCTTGGACTGCTCATTACTAGTATATAGAAACACTACTGATTTTGGGGTGTTGTTCTTGTACCCTGCCACTATGCTGTACTCATTTATTCACTTTAGTAGCTTTGCTGTAGATTTTTTTGGAGATTTTCAACACATAGTCTCATGTCATCTGCAAACTGTAAGAGTTGATTTTATTGATTTTTCTCAAGAACCAATTTCTGGTTTTGTTTATTTTCTCTATTGTTTTTATATTCTCAATTTCACTTATTTCTGCTCTAATCTTCATTATTTCTGCCCTTCTGCATGCTTTGGGGTTAGTTTGCTATTCTTTAGTTCTTCCAAGTGAACAGTTAATTCCTCGATTTTTGCTCTCCTTTTTTTTTTTCCAGATTTTTCTTTCTAGTTGTTCTAGAACATTGAAGGCTAGAAGAAATATATAATTTTTAATTAACATTTTTTTCTTTTTTGTGAAAAATAATGTATAAAAAAGCAATAAATTTCAAAGCACATCACAACAATTAGTTGTAGAACAGATTTCAGAGTTTGGTATGGGTGTGCCGGTTTGAAAGGATGTATGTACTCTAGAAAAGCCATATTTCAATCTTAATCCCATTTGTAAAGGCAGCTGTTTCTTCTAATCCCTATTTAGTAATGTATGTTAGAAACCTTAATTAGATTATCTCCATGGAGATGTGACTCAATAGAGAGAGGGTGTTAAATTGGATTAGGTAGAGACATGTCTCCACCCATTCCAGATGGGTCTTGATTGGTTTTTCTGGAATCCTTTAAACGAGAAGCATTTTGGAAAAAGTTAGAGAACTACAAGAGAAAAAGCCATGAGATTCTCAGAGAGCAGAGAACACTGCAGCACCATGAAGCAGAGAGCCCACCAGCCAGTGACTTTTGGAGATGAAGAAGGAAAATACCTCTCAGGGAGCTGGAGAGGAAGCTAACAGATGATGATGTGTTCGCCAGGTGCCCTTCCAGCTTAGACAGAAACCTTGACCATGTTCACCATGTGCCTTTCCAGATAAGAAAGAAACCCTGAACTTCATCGGGTTTCTTCAATCAAGGCATCTTTCCTTGGATGCCTTAGAATGGACATTTCTATAGACTTGCTTTAATTGGCACATTTCCATGGCCTAAAAACTGTTAACTTGCAACTTATTAAATTCCCCCTTTTTAAAAGGCATTCCATTTCTGGTATATTGCATTCCAGCAGCTGTAAAACAATAGGTTACAGTTCCAGCATTTTAGGTTTTTACTTCTAGCTGCTCTAAGATACTGGAGACTAAAAGAAATATCAATACAATGATTCAGCAATTTTACTCATTTGTTAAACCCTACCCTCTCTGTATACCTCTACCATCTCCTTTGATCTTTCTCCCGTTCTTTAGGGGTCTTTCTTCTTTTCTAATATAGGCATTTAGATTAATTAAATTTCATTCTCAGCACCACCTTTGCTGCATCCCATACGTTTTGATATGTTGTGTCTTCATTTTCATTTGCCTCAAGAGATTTACTGGTTTCTCTTGTCATTTCTTCCTTGACACACTGGTTAGAATGTGTTGTTTCATCTCCATGTATTTGTGAATTCTCTGGCTCTCTGCCTGTAATCAGTTTCCAACTTAATTCCATTATGATCCTAGAAAGTGTTTTGTATAATGTCAATTTTTTTAAATTTATTGAGATTTGTTTTGTTACCCAGGATATGGTCTATCTTTGAGAATGATCCATGAGCACTTGAGAAAATTGTGTATCCTGCTGTTGTGAGGTGTAATGTTCTGTAAATGTCTGTTAGGTCTAGTTCATTTAGCATATTATTCAAAAAATTTCCTTATGATTCTCTGTCTAGATGTACTATCCATTGATGACAGCGGTGAATTGAAGTCTCCAGCTATTATTGTAGACGTGTCTACCTATTTCTTCAGTGCTCTTGGGGTTTGCTTCATGTATTTGGGGGCACTCTGGCTCAGTGCATAAATATTTATGATTGTTATGTCTTCTTGATGAATAGTTCCTTTTAATAATACATAGTGTCCCTCTTTGTCTCTTTTACTTGTTTTACATTTGAAGTCTAATTTGTTGGATATTAGTGTAGCTACCCCTGCTTTTTTCAGGTTGCTGTTCATGTGAGATATCTTTTTCCAACCTTTCACTTTCAATCTGTTTTTGTCCTTGGGTCTAAAGTGAGTCTCTTATAAAAAGCCTGTGGATGGGTCCTGTTTTTTAATCCACTCTGTCATTCTATGTCTTTTGATTGGGGAGTTTAATCCATTAACATTTAATGTTATTACTGTAAAGGCAGTACTTTCTTCTACCATTTTGTCTTTTGTATTTTATAGGTCATATCTTTTTTTTCTCTCTTTTTAACTTTACTGATAATCTTCATTTCTACATTTTTCTCCAGAATTTTCTCTCCTGTCTTTTCCTATTTGCCTGTAGTGCTCCCTTTCATATTTCTTGTATGGCTAGCTTCTTAGTCACAAACTCTCTCAGTGACTGTTTGTATGAAAATATTTTAAATTCTCTCTCATTTTTGAAGGACAGTTTTCTTGGGTATAGAATTGTTGATTGGCAGTTTTTCTCTTTTAGAATCTTAAAGATGTCATACCACTGACTTCTTGCCTCCATTGTTTCTGCTGAGAAAAATGCACATAGTCTTATCAAGCTGCCCTTGCATGGGATGGATTGCTTTTTTCTTACTGCTTTCAGAATTCTCTGTCTTTGACATTTGACAATCTAATTACTAAGTGTCTTGGAATAGGTCTATTTGGATCTATTCTGTTTGTGGTACAGTGTACTTCTAGGATCTGTAATTTTATGTCTTTCATAAGGGATAAAAAATTTTCAGTGATTATTTCCTCCGTTAGTCTTTCTGCCCCTTTTCTCAACTCTCCTCCTGGGACTCCCATAACATGTACACTCATGAACTTCGTGTTGTCATTCAATTCCCTGAAACACTGCTCATATTTTTCCAGTCCTTTCCCTATCTGTTTTTTGTGTGTAGGATTTCAGATGTTCTGTCCTCTAGTTCACTAATACTTTCTTCTGCCGCTTCAAATCTGCCATTGTACGTCTCCATTGTTTTTTTCACCTCTTCTATTGCGCCTTTCATTTCCACAAGTTCTGCCATTTGTTTTTTCAAACTTTCAAGTTTTTTATGTCCACCTAATGTCTTTTTTATATCCTTCATCTCTTTTGCCATATCTTCCTTCAATTCATTGATTTTTTTAATGTGATTTTGCATGTATTTTAATTAGTTGTCTCAACTCCCGTATCTCATTTGAATATTGGTTTGCTCCTTTGACTAGGCCATATCTTTGATTTTTGCCAGTATAAAGTGATGCAGTGCCTTTAAATCTCTGCAGTGTCTACCTGCCAGTGTTGTGGTTGAGACAGAGTCTGAGGTAGAAGGTGGGCTTAGGTTGCTTTTGTTTCCCAGCCCCTGGGACCTGAATTTCCTTAAGGAGAGCAGCCACTTGAACTAGGCCACGCCACCCCCTCCCTTTTCTTGAGGAAGAGACACCCTTTAGGGAACTATTTCCATTCACCTGGCTAATTGCTTTGTGTCTCAGACATGTCTTAATTCTGTTCTTGCCTGGGGCAGGGCTGAAGCCTTCGAGTATTTGCAGTTCTATCTAATGAGTTGTTAAGAAGTGTGTGAGAGAGAAAGAGAGAGAGAGCAGGCCACTTCAGAGCAGAACCAGCTCCCCAGGTTTGTCAATCCAGAACTGGACTTGGTATATGGCTCTATGTGTCCCCAGGACCTTTGTGCCCCCCTTTTCTTGGGGCCCAGCCCTTTTCCAGTATTTTGTACTGTCCAACTCAAAAAGCCTCTCTGTTTTATTTGCTTTTGTCTTTTTTTTCAGTCAGCCCCACCCCCTCTCTGCCTTGGCAAAAACTTCTGGTTTCTTTAGTGATTACTCCAGGTTTATCTGTGCTTGGGGCCTCTTTTCAGCAGTCAGAATTTGTTAATTCTGCAACTAGAGCTTTGTTGAGCTACCTTTCTTGCTCCTAGTAGGGTCTGTTTCTTTTTTCCTCAGGAACCAGCCTGCCATGCCTGTGGGGGAGGGGTGCTGTCCTCCATAGCTTGGGAGACTTCCACATATTATCTGCAGTTCTGTGTTGGATCTCAGCCATTCCACCTATTCCAGGCTGATGTATGTGTGTCTAGTCACTGATGTGTCCCCAGCAGTTACTCCATTGTTTCTATTTACTAGCTACACTAGAGGATGAACTAAATTCCACACCTCACTATACCACCCTCTTGCCTTATCTCTGATTTTATAAAGCAGATGCCAATACACTCTGAAGCATCTGCCACAGGGGTTGGCAATCTATGGTCCATGTTTCAAATCTGGCCCACGGCCTTGTTTCTTTCTGTACATACAGCTTTTCTGAAACATAGTTGAGTGCATTTATTACAGATTGTTAATGGCTGTTTTTGGCTACACTGGTAGAGCTGAGTAGATGAGAGAGACTGTATGACCCACAGAGCCCAAAATATTTACTCTCTGGCCCTTTACAGGTTTGCTGACACCTGTTATGCTAATAAGTCAGTCAGTAACACTCAATAATAAACTAATCCCCAAATCTTATTTTAGGTAGTAGGATCAAGTGACCAATATATCAACATTTCTCTAACATTGTTATTAGAGAAGCAAAGAGAGCCTGACTTGAATTTTTTATAGAATTTCCTTTGTCAGCTTTTTAAAGAAGAGTGTTCTGACTTGTTAATTTTCCCACATGTGGATAGCAAAAAAGGCAAAGCATTCTAAGTGACCTACAACATAAAAAAAGAGGCTCTATCATCAGCTGTATAATGGTGGTATCTAAAAGCCATATTTGAGGCCAGGCATACATTCTTAACACTTTACACCTCTCTCAGAGGATTTCCGTTGGTCCTCATAACAACCCCATCAAGGTGAGGCTTCTGAGGCCCTGCTGATGGTGACTAAGCGAAATAAGCACTGGAATTCAGAATCTAGAATTTGGTCTCCACATTATCTGACTCCAAACCTCATGCTCCTACCACTTCTCTCCAGCTGTTGCCAAGTGACAACAACTAAATTAGCCTCAAATAAAATAAAAAGCGACCAGACACACTCAGATTTGATAAAAGAATTGTTTAATATCTTAGACAATCACAATGAACTAACCCAATAGTTGTGATATTACAATACCTTTGAAAACAATTGTTTCACCCACCCAACAATTTTATTTTCTTGAATGAGTCTCTGTTTCCATTTTAACAAAAGGCAGAAAAAATGCAAGTGGGGCACATCTTAATTACAGTCTTTTTGTTCGAATATGAACTGTATTTTCCTATTAAATTATACTTTCCAGAAGAATAACATGCATTTAAATCCTTCTGAAGGGAAAAATACCTTTTTTTGTGGGTTTATGTTTGCAAAGAAGCAAGAAAGCACTGGCTGAGAATCATGTTCCCCTAAACACATAACACACACAAAC
Organism: Myrmecophaga tridactyla; assembly: GCA_004026745.1. Classification (NCBI taxonomy): domain Eukaryota; kingdom Metazoa; phylum Chordata; class Mammalia; order Pilosa; family Myrmecophagidae; genus Myrmecophaga; species Myrmecophaga tridactyla. The sequence continues at coordinate 97,214 of PVIY010003522.1, forward strand.
AAAATTTAGGTACAGAATACAAAACTAAAGATGCATTCCCATTTATTATTTTTATTTTTAATTTTACTGCTACTTTAGGAGGACTTGTTAAATTCCAAAATCTGGCCCACATAGAAAAGGCTTCATTAAAAATTTCCAAGTAGATAAAGATGCTGTCAATGAAAACGATAAAAACTACCTTAAGAAAATAGTTATAGTAAATTGCACGTCTTGAAATATTCTAGTTGGTATATATATATTTTTTGCATAAACAATAAAATAGCTGAATCACATGCTTGTCTTCAAAGTCAATTTTGGTGCACATCATTCTGCTTGTCACAGTATTTTATTCAGAAATGATGCCTGTCCCAGAGAACACAGATTACTGCTAAATGTTAGAAACATCTTAAATTTTGTAATATTTGCACATAATTCTTCTTCAGCAAAGGACTGTATGCTTTTTTGGGAATTTGAGTTACATAAACACTGTAATTTCACCATTAAACATATTTCTGAGGTCATAAATATTCATATTACATAATAAAGACAGTACACACCACTGATAAAATGTGATTAACATTCATTTACAGTAGCTTAGCAGGCTTTGCCAAATGCTATTTCCCATAACAGCCTAGGAGATTCTGATTGCATTAACCTTTCTGATTATTCTTTTCTATTCTGTGGTATTTCTGAGATTCCAAAAATCATCATCAAATGAATTTTAAGGTCTTTTGAAGTTCACAAGGTCTGTGGTTCATAATATTAACTTTCTCCAAATGTTTGTTCTTTCTGAGTTTGTAATTCTAAATCACTAGTATTTCCCCAAACAATAGTTACTTTCCAATCATGCAGTCTTTCCAGTTTAATTCTATAAAATCAAAAGGTTTCTGATCAAGATTTCTTCAGACTTTTTATATTGGTTTCACATAAATAAAAGTACATTTTGTAAAAAAAAAAAAAAGCACACTGCCCTCAATTTTCTATGATACATTTAAGATATATTCTGCAAAACTGCTTCAGAGATATAATAAACATGATTATTATGTTTTAAACAATAAACACTGCTGTCAGCATATTACTTTCATTAAGTGAATTTTATCCCTTGATTTCATAAACAGCAGCTGGTTATTCTTGCTGAGTTTCATTACTTCCTCATAGCAATCAGCCAAGCCTTGGGAACTATTTACAATTAAGAAACTTTGTATATTGTAGAGATTTCTAAATTTGTAATCAACTACAGTTTCAAATTATGTCCTTTTACAGAACTTCAGATTTTGTATAACTACATACACTTCTATTGTCTCCCCCAAATAACTTGTAGGCTGTTAAAAATTTACTCATTCTTGCTTAAACTTGTAACTTTACGATTAGTCAAATGGGATTGCTGAAATAGCTTTGTCATAATCTTATTTGAGTTCTTTGTGTTCTAATTTTTGAAAACTACACCATTCGAAGTTATTTTAAAGAACTCTCAATGCTATTTTGTACTTTAAATATCCCAATAAACATAATTCTGGCTCAACACCAATTAGCACACTACAGTTTCTTTATTCACATACGTCTCAACACTAATAAAGACATAAAAGTTCTCAACTGGGAACAGTCTGGTTCGATGTACATTTTATCAGCTTTGTCACCAGTGACCTGATAGGAAACTGAAATAACAGAAAACATTAGAAATCTGATATCTGAGGGTCCAAACAACTGTTTACTTAGCACTTTCTATATGTCAAGTACCATGATAGGTGCCAGAACCAGTTTTTAAGGACCATATTCCATGGAGGACAGACACTCAACAAATGATTACACAAATAATTAATTATAATTAGAGTAGGTTTAGGAAAATACTTTTATTATAAAAGTAGTAACATCATAGGGATGTTAAAAGCTCATAACTGAGTGCTCACTATGAGCCAGGCAACATTCTGATGCTTCGTATGAACTAACTCATTTACTCATCAATGTAACAGATATTACTTGTAGAAAATTTGAAAAATACAAAAATGTACAAAGAAGTTTTTAAAAGTTACTCATAACTGCTTTCACTCAGAAACAGCCATTGTAATATTGTGGTATACACTGTATTTTTTTCACCAGAGTTTTATCCCACTCAGTGGTAGATCCTGAATAGTCTCTCTTGTCCTTAGATTTTCTCCAGTCATGATTTTTAATAGTTCCATAATATTCCAACATTTGACCATACTATAGCTGATTTGATTATTTCTTGACCCTTGGGTATTTATGTGGCTTATGATTTTCTTTTTTTTTTTTTAAGTTTATGATGAACATTTTTATGCATACATCTCCATTCTCATCTCTGTCTCTTCTGGACAGACTTCTAAAAGCAAGATTACAAGGTCAAATTACACTCCAGAAAGAGTATCAATTTATTCTTCCATTTTTAGGGAAGAATTAATATTCATCACCCTCGACTACATCAAATACTATCCTTTATAGGAAAATTCTAGCTGAAAATTAAAAATGCATCTAATTTTGTGTGGTCAATCTGTGCAAGAGCATTCCTCAGCTATGGTGATATGCGATTTTTTTTAAAGAAGGAATTTAAAACATTAAGTAGGATTAATATTTTAAAAACTTCAAGTAGCAAACATTAGACATATATTTTTCTAAAACTTAATGAAAAGTCAGAAAAACTGGAGTTCCCAAATGCAAATACCTCCTGCCACCAATCAGAACATTAGGATTTTTTTCTCAAATTAAATTCATGTTGAGGCATCTAAATGCCAAAATGATGGAAGAAAATTGAAAGGCCTGTAATTCAGCATACAGAACATACTGATTTAGAGACAGTGACTAAAATGAAATTAAAAGGAAGTGTTGAGAATTTTGCCACAGGAAAGAATTCACCACAACAAATGATTATAGATATACAAGCAATTCCATCATGTAAAGAAGAAATTCATAGAATGTATTCTCAAATGATTCATTATTACTTTTGGGGAAAAGTCAGTCATAAATGGAAATATCCTCTCCCACAACAAGTCTGGCCTTGAATTCTTCCCTGCTTATGGTCTCTCAAGAGCCCAGGAAGTTGTGAGAAAATGGATACCACAGATAGCACACTCCCTGCTCAGCTGAACTTACTGGAGGAAAAAATTGAAAACAAGAGGTGGGGAAAGATTTCATCCTTAGAGAAATGTGCTATTGGAGTAAATTGAGGAGGAAATTTTTAAAGAGTTTAAAAAACAAAAAGAGCAGGGCTCTTCATTGCTGGCTAAAATACCAACTATGGGGTTGTGAATCTGGACACTGGTAATCCATGATGTGCTGAGGTCTGAGCATGGCACCCACCTCTGAGCATGGCACCCACCCCCTACCCCTAAGTGTTAGGGAACAAATGAAAATTTGCATTCTTTTGATCAAAATAACATTAATGATTATGAGATAACTAAAAATGACAAATGATAGAGTTCAATTCCAAAGTTATCTCCACTAGCTAAAATGATGGACTAGAACCCCCAACATAAAATTTAACAAGGTTAAACATGACAATGTAATTAAGTTTTTAAAACTATTTGAATCAGAATAGGAAAAAGCAAGGAAATTCACATTTGTTGAGCACCTATCTCTAAGCCAAGCCTTTACAATGACTTTACAACAACGATCTAATTTAATATTCCAAACAGTGCTTTGGAGGTAGAGAGCATTCACTCTATTTTATAGACAAGGAAACTGAGGTTTAGAGAGGCTAGGTAATTTGCCCAAGGTCTCATTGCTAGAAAGCAGAAGAACCAGAATTGAAACTCAGGTCAGATGGCTCCAAAGCCCACCCCTTCTAAACGGTAGACACTCCCTCTAGTACAGAATACGCAAATTAGGCACAGTGATATAATAAACTGTGTAACTTTTCAAGTGTAACTGTGTATGTGTGAGCATCAAGTGTGATGTGTGCTTGGAAAATGTTATTGGTTCTGTAACTATTTAAATGGAAGAAAAGGACTAAGAGGTGGAAGTTGCATTTGGGAAGCAAACTGCACTTAGTAAAAAGAAGAACGTTCCACCAATGACAGCTGTCCAAACTTCCTTGTGAAGAATTAGACTACTTGCCACTCTCAGGATTCAAACAAAAACCCAATGACTCCTTGTCTGATACTGTGGATCAGGGAAAAAGCTGAACTAGTTGATCTTAAAGTCCATTCCACTTCTGACATTCTCCAATACCAAGAACAGCTTAGAACAGACTCTTGCTCATAGAAAGGAATACCTTTTCCCCTTTAGTACTTCTACCCTGACTTTAAAGATGTTTTGGATTATTTGTCCAAAATGCAAAATATAAAAAACAAATGTCTCAAAAGGAGAGAATAAACTTAAAACAAACATCTCTAGAAGTAAAATTGCAGGAAGTCATCTTTTCACCTTACCTATTCAATCCCTCTTGTCCCACTGGCTTACTTATCTCTGGATAGTGATATACCTCCTACATACATTTGGATCAGTAGTCTCCAAATGTTTTTGATGGCACACCCCGTAAAAAAAAAGATGATCATAATCCCAACGTGTGTCTATTTCTATTTTTATAAATTATGAACATGTATTACCGAGCAGCTATGTTTTTTGGGTATTATATACACACACAAAAAATCATATACAGTAAAAAATACATAGCATATCCAGCACATCACGGTGTGTCTTGTTCTTCACTTTGTACACCTGACAGATCATTCATTTCTTTCTTACCTGGGTCATCAAGACCTCTCAATTTCACCTCTTTCTCCATATTGTACAAGGTTTCCATCCCCCAGGTCAAGGATGGGACTGAAGTTTTCAACATGCCACTGAAGAGTATGAAAAGACTTTTAAACTTTAAACTCAGGATTTTCTAATCTATCTTGCATACTCACATTTCACCATAATACCCTCAATGGCTCTCCACTGCCCACAAAGTCTAAACTGTTTATATGGCATTCAAGCAAGGCATATATAATAGAATGGTTGAAATCTCACTAGCTATGTCACTTCTAGCTAATGAACTTTCCTCAGTTTTCTAATTGGTAAAATGGAATTGGCAGTGTCTACCTCATATGTTCCTTGTGAGATTTAAACAAAATAATGCATATAAAAGTACACTAACCCTGTCAAGTACATAATACATGCCCAACTGCTACCATCTATTATCAGCATTATCTTCCTATTCTTATCTTCTGTTACTCTACTTAAAGCATTTAAAACACTAAGCTGTTTCCTAAAAAAGGAAACATATTAGAATTATTGGAGCCTTTCTTCAACCTGGAATGCCCTTCTCCTTTTCCCTTTCCTTCCCTTCCTGGAGAACTCCTACTCATCCATCAAGGCCTAGCTCAAATGTCTCCTCCATGAATCTGTATTTGTGCTCCCTGGGAAGAACCAGCATCTTCCTCCATGATGTTCCCATAAATTTAAGCCATCTCTAACACACGACAAACTCAATCTTTGTTTATTTCTCCATCTTTAAAGTTAGGACCTGTTTTACTTATCATTCATTCAACAAACATTGCCTGAGCAACTACCATAAACTGTTATAAGACATATCAGGAACTGGGATAAAACCAAATTCCTGCCCCTGGGAATTCTACAGTTTAATAAAAAGGTATTCAATAGCTGTTTGCTGAATGAATCCAGCGTGACTGTAAAGAACTTAAACCAGCGACCCATAATCAAATGTTTCAATTCTGTTAACAACAGAGTCACATCCTAAGCATTTTTAATTTACTAGAATATAACTATATGTCTATGTGTATTTGGAGGGGAAGAAGGATAGAGGGAAAAATCTTATTTTCAACTAGACCGTGGCCACCCAGAGTGAGAGGTCACAGCCTATATGCAAAGAGAGTTCACTTCTAGCTTCTAGGCTTTTATGGGTACAGTTCTTAGGGATTTTCAAGGGCAAGTCTGTTTACCTTTTGTCTTTATTGTCTGATTTGAGATCTAACCCTCACCTAAGTTTTACTTCTCATCTAACTATTGCTAAAGCAATTTCACAAACTGAAAGCAAACCGAGGATTTAAAATAAGCAAATAAAGGCTCTCATGAAACATAATAAAATGTCCTATTTATACAAAAACTCCTGTCCTCATACTAACTTGAATTCACCATTATCCACAAAACAACTTGCAATTCAGTTGTTTGAGAATTAGCTGTCAAGCCAGCTGAATGACCTAAAAGTTGGTGGTGACAGGAGGAAACCGAAATGTGCTAATGGAGATCCTAAAAAGGGTACATGGCCCTGTGTCCTTTCCCTTAGTTCAAAATCACATGCAGACTTGCACAGAAACTGAAGTTTTATACCTCAAAGGCTAATCAGGTTCCTATTTTAGTTTTCAATTTGCCAGGGTGTGATGTGAAAAGGCTCTTTATAATTTGAGAACATTAACAAAATATAAAAATGGGGGGAGGAGGAGGAAGGTAAGAAGCTGGGAGCTGCATGTATTTTCTATAACCTTAGTTTAAATTGCCATGATTTAATGTCCATTTACAGGAACTGAGGGCAATTATAAGAGAGGTAAAGATCTTAGGGAAATTGGGAAGAAAATTAGCATCTAAATTGGCTAACTTAAAGAAGCCACAAAATTGCTTTGAGTTTTACAGCATTGGTCTCCCAAGTGGGTCCGCGGCATAACATTTACCTGGGAACCTGTCAGTAATGCCAGTTCTTTGGGGTAGGGACAGACTGCTTTGACAAGTCCTTCAGGTACTTCTGAGTTGTGCTAAGTGGTTCTAAAGGAAGTCCTAACAACATTCAAAGAGGAAGAACAACAAGAAAAAAAATGAAGTCTTTAGAACCAAGCTACAAAAAGAACCAAGCTACAAAAATAAAACTTCTTTCCCAGAAGAAATCAAGATTAGGGTGGGACTCCTTCACTTGGGGGAAAAAACAAGGCCTTTTGGTGGGAATAAATGGGCACTAAATTTAGCAAGATTATCCGAGTTTAGGACTTTTTAAATCTTTCAACCCAAAGTGCCTTTTCTATTACATACAAAGAAACATTTCCACCATGAGTTTCTTCATCAATGAATCCATTGTGATAATAATAAAACAACACTTTATTAGTACATAATTCTTGAACAAAACCTACAGGCATTTATCTGAATGGACATAAACTCTGTTCATTAAGACAAAGATGGCTATCACTTCTCCTAACTTTTTTTGGAAGTTTAAAGAAAGTGAATGAAACAAAATCTAAGCATTTATCATTTTATAAGGAGGAGTTCTTAAGTGGCTCTGCAGAATGGTTGAAAGCACAGGTTGAACCCTGACAGTTGTATAATCTTGGGCAAATTACTTAGATTCTTTTCTTTTTTTTTTTTTTTGAGTTTCATTTTCCCCATCTGCAAGGTGACACCTATATGATTTCCCTCAGAAGGAGCACACTCTAAATGCTAGCTGCTGTAGGCAGGCATAATAATAACCCTAGGCAGCATTTATATTGTAACTAGTGGATGTTTATACACTGCACCAGACATTTCCCATGAGATCACTAGTATCCTTCTGGACCCAGGCTTTCTTTTTATTTATTATTAGGGGACACTAGATCTTAGCCAAAAAACAATCAAATTATAAAAGGCTTCAATGGCACAGTGAATACCAATAGGTGAATACAGAGGAGAAATGAGAGCTAAATTATGGAAGACTGACTCTGGTAGAGAACAGTCAATGAATGTCTGTGTCAGGTGTTACTCAGGAAGGGTGCTGACCCACTCAAAAGGAGGAAAGGACCAAAAACGTACATGAATATGTTTAAACATACACACACAAATATGGATACATACCATAAATTTCCTATCTGGAAGTAAATGAGATTATACCTTTGACAACCATCTAGAATAACTGTTGGTTCTCTTCATTTAGCTTGGCAGAGGATTTATTTTTGGCAACCCTTAATGAACAACTAGTGCAGATTAATGTTACAGCAATCTACATCTATAGTTGCAATCATCCACACAGAGAAAACAGAATTCATTAGCATTCAAGGTTCTCCAACAATGATGCAAGAAACTGTAAGGAAGTGCTTCCCTGTTGATAAACGTCACAGGAAGGCTATCAATACAAATCTTTTAAGACTGTACCCAGGATAGCTTCTGGATGTTGCCTAAATGTCTCCCATTGCTTTTCTAAAGAACAATTAAAATCCAGATTTTCAGTGTGTAAGGTAGAAATCTATTATGTAAGTCAACCTCTTTGGAGATGAGTAAGTTTTAAGTTATATAAGAAAAAAATTAGTCGAGAGTTAAGATCACAGCTTCTGGTAGTAGATAATAATAATAATGGATAGCAGTTCGCTTTTATTAAGCCCTTAATACATGCCAAGAACAGTGCCAATCTCTTCAGAGGCTTGATCTCATTTACTCCTAACAACAATATTATAAAATAGATACAATCATCATTCCCATTTTTAGATTAGAAAATTTAGGTTTCAAAGGAGCCACAATTTGGACTGGATTTATCTACACCATGCTGCCTCTGCCTCTCTAAGGGGAGTTCTGAACAGGAAGCCAAATCATTGAAACTAAAGGACAGGGTTCGTCATGGGTGAATGTCATCACCATTTTCATTTAAAGGACAGCCTTATCTCTAAATTAAAAAAAAAAAAAAAGATCTCCAAGTAAAGGAATATTACTCAGCCATTAAAAGGGTGAGGCAGATGTCTATATTTATATGAAATGATGGAGATCAGTGCTATCCAAACGAAGGTCTGGGAATTTTTTGTTGCAGATCCATAAGGAGATAAAGAGCTTGTGCTGGAATCTAAACCATCCCATCACTTAGCACTGTTTAGTTTAGCTGCCTTTCTTTTGCAGCAAGACTTTCTGAATAAAGGAAGCATTGTCACAATTTACCTTATCGAAACACAGATTGGTAACAAACAGTTTCCTGAGAAGCACTGGTCTAAGGATAAACTCCAAGTAACACAGACAGAAGACACATTGTTGAGCAAACAATAAAAGTCTATACTCTGCTTAGCAAAAGAGAAAAGCTTCATATATATAAATGAATTAGGTAGTGATATTTAAAATGAAAGAGAAAGAGAGCCACTGCAGTTTTGTTGTAAGGCTTTGGTGACTTGTGGCTCCTGGCTGCTGGCTGAGGGCAGCCCACCAGACACATGCTGTTGCTGTCCTCGGTAGCCCATCTGCAGAATTCTGCAAGGTAACTGCCCCTGGAGCCACCTTCAGCCAGTGACAGCAGGAACTGGTGAGAGAACAGCCTGGAGAAGTTCAAGACTTACCCGGTTTCTCAGAGCGCTCCCCAGGGACCAAGCCTCAGGCAGTCCACCCAACCACACACCCTTCTAATAAAGTAAATAAATAAATTAGAAGTCTATATAACTACTCTGTAAATAACCACATTTGTTCAATAAATAGATAGATCTTATCATTAAAAATACAAATGATGTCACTGGAAGGAGGCACTCTAAACAACTTGGAGGGGCTGCGTCTATTTTCTGCCTTACCAATTCTGTACTTTAGCCATCAAATTTCTTGCAACCATAAAAGTTACATATGTGGGATTTTTTTTTTAACAGAAATAGTTTTATTTTCCCATTCCAAATATTTTTTTACTTAACTAAAGACCATATTTTATTCAGATTTAATTAGTTTTTAGCTAATGTCCTTTTCCTGTCCCAGGATCCTGTCAAGGATGCCACATTATACTTAGGATTCTCTTGACTCCTTATTCTCTTATAGTCAAAAGTTTACTATTACTGCTTCCAGAGCCCGAGTTTACAAAAGTGGCCATACACTTATATTTTCTGAGTGCCTGGGTCAGACGGTGGGTTCATTCAACACTCTACTTTTCTCAACAATGCTCTGAGGTAAGTACTATTATTATCACCATTTTACCAGGAAATCGAGGCACTGTGAGATTAAGTAATTTGCCCAAGGTTACACAGATGGAAAGTGGCTAAACCAGGATTCAGACCCCCCAACAGCCTGATTCCTGAGGCTACTAAACTGCTCTAAACCGCTTTGCTATCTAAAACATGTATAAATCTGTGCAATTGTGCTCATTTTAGAGTGTTATATGGCATTTGAAAATGGAGCATGGCATTAAGAGAATGTCAGAAATATCCAAAAGATGAATGACCATAAACACAATTAAAATCATTTTTTACTGTGTTTCACAGGACATAAAGCTTTTGTACATTATTTCACAATTTAATTCTGAGTCTGCTGGAGGTAATGAGGTGCCTGAAGAGACAGAGCTTAAATTACAAGCCTAAATGTAGAAGAATACACTTCTCAGATCCAAAGAACAGTTATTTATTTGTAGATCAGGTAATTGGAAAATACAGAAAAATATGTATAATTAAAACTAAACTCTAGAAGAAGAGTCTGGAAATCTTTCAAATAAAGTCTTTTGGTGGTCTATCTGTGAGTTTCCATAAACATTTTCAATAAAATTGCAATAGTAGTTCAGTTAAAAATGGAATGATTTTTTGAAAGTGCATTCATGAACACTTTCAGAGCTCTTTTTATAATACTGTACCCCAAAACGTTCTCTTCAAAGGGACACATAATTCAACAAATTCTTTTTTCCAAATTCTTAAAATGCAGCAGCTTTTTGTGCCACATTATTAGCAAGGAATGCATCTCATTGTCTGTAATACTGAAAAGAAATGTGGAAGGATGCAGCAGAAGATATCAGAGCAAAGTTAATGAACCCCAGGACCAGCCAAAGAAAATCCGGGCACTTTCTCCTGTGCTCAACCTGAGCTTCCTAACAAGGGGGCCCTAATACTCCTCTAAGGACAGTCCTGCAGCAATAACCTACCTCTGGCTCTCTGAATTCTGGACTCTCTCATGGTGCTTAATATTATAATTTGACTGAACTGTAGGAAATCAATACCAGGACAAGATTAAAGCCTAGACTGATCCTCACAAGAGAACTTTCTTGGACTGCACTGACAATTATCACCCAGTCGTTACCTTTGTAAAACAAAGTGAGCAAGCTGACTTCCTGCTCCTCACTCTTCGAGGTTAATAACGTAAGGCTTAATTCCATTTTCAAAATAGACTAATTTCACGGCGCAACTAAAATTTGGACTTGCTCAACAGAGAAAACTGTCTGACTTAAGATAAGCAAACAGCTACAGTTCTATCTTAATTGTTGGAGGTCTGAGGAAGGGAGCCGTTTTGGTAAGCAGCACCCTCAGAACAAAGTACAGGACAAAAGTCCAGAGCTCTTCCACAGGCCAACTGAAAAGGGAGTTAGAAATGACAGTCCAGAAACTGGTTCAGCAAGACCCTTGAGAACAGCTGTAGCCTTGGTACATGTTCTTATGCCAGGTCGGCTATACCCCACAGTGATGCCAAGAAGCCTGGAGGGCATCGCCTCCCCACTGGGGCCCAGCATTCTTAGGTCTCCACAGCCGCTGGCCCCAAGGGATAAAGTGGTAGAAGCAGTTCCAAAGGAAAAGGAAAGTTATCCCTCATCAACTGCAAGAAAGTAAGATGAGATACTGGATGATTAGCAATAGCAAGACCCCAGAGATTTTCAACATTTCAGACTGTTCACAAAAGAGTATCTTCCTACTTTGCCCATATCAGAACCTTTCACCGATCCTTACTACCCATTTTCAACCTTAAAATCCGTACAGCCTGGATTTTCCCATGATGTAGATACAAACCTATATATGAAGAACTTAAAAGTGTTGATGTGACACTATTTTGTTCTCTTGTACATGTATCCTCCTGAGTGAAGGGCTCTTGGGATTACATACATTATGCTAAATGGCAAGGACCAGAACCATGTAATTTTCTTTAGAAAACAAATACAGACATATTCTTCCCAAGTAACTTAGACTACATATGCTATAGGGTACGCTTGCTAAGATAGTATTAGATAAGAGGTAAATTAAAATTAGTATAATGTACTGCTGAGCTCAAATGAAAAAGAAAAACACTGGATATTAGATTTCTATTTTCTGCAGTACAGCAAAATTAGATAGACAATCCTGCATGACCTGATTGAGACTAAAATGCTGATAAAATATTTTTTAATGATTTTAAACATATCACAGAGTTTTCATGTGAGCAAAGAATTTGAAAGGCTCTAAACGAAGTAAAGTTTCTATGAAACAGACCAAGAGGTAATAAGTGCTATGGAGAGACATAAGGCAGGGGGAGGGTCAGGCGAAGCATGAAGCTTATAGTGTTAAGTAGCACAATTAAGGTAGAACTTATCAAGAAATAAATCTCAAAATTAGCTTAATCAGGCCATATTCTAAGATGAAAATTCAATTAAGTTATAAAACAGTAACAAAAAGATAACTGAAATAATTGATTATATCTGGAAATTTTAAAGCACAATTTTAACCAGACCATGATCACAGAACAAATTATGCTAGAAATCAAATAGTACACAGAATAGAAAGATATAAAAAACACTACATTATAAAAATTTGTAGAACACAGATAAAGCCACACTAAGAGGAACTTTAATAATCTTACATGTTTATATTGGGAAAAAAGGAAAATAATGAGCTAAGCATCCAACTTAAGAAATCAGAAAAGGATAAACAAAATGACTCCCGCACACACATTTAAAAAAAAAAAGTAAAAGGAAGGGAATAGAAAGGAGAAACTAATGAAACAGAAAGCAAACATATAATAGAGAGGACCAACAAAGCCAAACATTAATTCTTTGAAAAGATAATAAACATTCCTCTGACAAGCTCAGTCAAGAAAAGAAGGGTGAAGGCACACATACACACAACTGCATTTAACAAGAAAAGGAGACATAACTGCAGATACTGCAGAGACTATAAAGATAAGATATTGTAGATAATTTTAAGTCAGTAAATTAATAACTTGAAATTTTGGAGAAATAGACAGAAATTTTTTTGGAAAAAAACCCCAGCAAGCTCAGAAAACCTTACAGATGAGTTCTACTAACCATTCAAGAGCCAGCTAATTCCAATCTTACATGAATTCCTCCAAAGATAAACCAGTAAAAGAGGAAGCAATCCCCACTAATTTTAAGAAGCTAGTATGTCCTACTGCCATAACCAGATAAAACAATACTAAGAAAAGAAATTATGGTCTAATCTCGCTTAAACATACAAATTAAAATATCCTGAATAAAGTATGTGCAAACAGAATCCAGCAATGAATTTACTAGAAATAAATGATAAACCAATTGGCTTTATCACAAAGTTCAATCTTAGAAAATGAGTTATTTCAATAGTCTTAGCTCAAACAACCTTAAAAATAAAACCATGAGGATTCAAAATATGCAAGCAATAAATGTGCCTTAATGGGTATACACAGAAGTTTATATGGAATGGTTAAGTGTATGTTCTTCTCAAGCCCAAATGGAATACTTATAAAAACTGAGTAGGTACTACTCCAAAAACAAGACCCAACAAATTTCAAACAGTATTACTCTCAGGTCACAATGTAATTATGTTAAAACAAAAAGATAAATTAAAGATCCCCACATATATATATTTTTTAATTCCAAAGACACACTGCTATTTGGTATCCTATGTACCTCATGGATCAAAGAAGAAATCATTAAGTTTTAAATACTTTAGAACTTAATTTCTAATAAACTTCACATATCAAAAGTTGTATAATGCCTTTTATATGAAATATCTTGAATAAGCAGGAGACAGAAAGTAGATTAGAGGTTTTGAGGGCTGGAGGTAGGGGTTGGGGAATGGGGGGATTTTGCTTAGTAAGTAGAGTTTCTGTTTGGGGTCATGAAAAAGTTGTGGTAATGGTAGCACATATTGTGAATGCCACTGAAATGTATACTTAAAAATGGTTAAAATGAGCAATCCTGTGATCTATGTATATTGCCAAAATTTAAAAAAAAAAAAAACTTGTGTTATGCAGCAAAATGGTACTTCAGGGGAAATTCATTATCATAAATATTTTTTAGGAAAGAACAGATATTTTACTAGAAATTAATGCTTATACTAAAAATAGTTATATTAGAAATAATGATTATGTTAGAAAAGAAAGTTTATTCTTCAAATGTAGATATTAAAAATGAGGAAAGTATAAAACATTATATTTTAAAAGATGCTTATGTTCTGTGTTTTTATTAGAAAAGATATTTATCTCCTTAAATGCTTATAACAGTAAAAAGGATAAAAATTATTGAGTTATGTATCCAATTTAAGAAAACAGAAAGAACACTACACATTCAAAGAATATTAGAAAGGTGATAGTAAAGATAAGCACAAACATCAATAAAATGGGAAACAAAGACTGAGAAAAATAGACAAATCCCTGCTAATATTCAGCAAGAAAAAGAGATAAAGCAAAAATAAACATTGCTGTGTAATATTTTTTAAACTAAATTTGTTTTAACATTTGTTCCCCCTATTATTTATTATTTTTTGTTTGTTTTTAATTTTTTATTAATTAAAAAAATTACAAAAAACAAACATTCCCAACACATACACTCAGCAATTCACAATATCATCACATAGTTGCATATTCATCATCATGATCATTTCCCAGAACATTAGCATCAATTCAGAAAAAGAAATAAAAAGGCAACAGAAAAATATAACAAACAGAAAAAAAAATTTTTACAGGCCATACCCCTTACTGATCCCTTTCATTGATCACTAGCATTTCAAACTAAACCTATTTTAACATTTGTTCCCCCTATTATTTATTTTTATTCCATATGTTCCTCTCATCTGTTGACAAGGTAGATAAAAGGAGTATCAGACACAGGGTTTTCACAATCACACAGTCACATTGTGAACGCTATATCATTATACAATCATCATCAAGAAACATGGCTACTGGAACACAGCTCTACATTTTCAGGCAGTTCCCTCCAGCCTCTCCATTACATCTTGGATAACAAGGTGATAACTATATAATGCATAAGAATAACCTCCAGGATAACCTCTTGACTCTGTTTGGAATCTCTCAGCCATTGACACTTTGTCTCATTTCACTCTTCCCCCTTTTGGTCGAGAAGGTTTTCTCAATCCCTTGATGCTGGGTCTCAGCTCGTTCTAGAGTTTTTCTGAATCCCTTGATGCTGAATCTCAGCTCATTCTGGGATTTCTGTCCCACGCTGCCAGGAAGATCCACACCCCTGGTAGTCATGTCCCACGTAGACAGGGGGAGGGTGGTGAGTCTGCTTGCTGTGTTGGCTGGAGAGAGAGGCCACATCTGAGCAACAAAAGAGGTTCTCTTGGGGGTGACTCTTAGGCTTAATTTTAAGCAG
>PVIY010003523.1:0-112538 GCA_004026745.1 Myrmecophaga tridactyla
CCGCCTCCACCTGCCGGAGGACTGGCTTCCTGGAGCCCAGCCCCCGGGGCCACGCCCTCCCTCTCTCCCTCTCCTCCGCCAGCACATCCCGTCCACGCTGGAGTGCCTCAGCCGCTCCACCCTGCTCTGCGTCTCGGCCCTGACGGTCATCTCCTACGTCACACCCGTGTTCCTCGTGGCCCTCCTGCCCCTGGCCATCGTGTGCTACTTCATCCAGAAGTACTTCCGGGTGGCCTCCAGGTGAGGGCCGGCTTGTGGGGAGGGGGGAGGGGCGTGAAGGGGGGAGGGGCATGAAGGGGGGAGGGGCGTGAAGGGGGGAGGTGCAGAAAGGGGGAGAGGGAAGGAGTTGCTTTGCACTGAGCAGTTTGGCACATTTATTAGAGTTGTTACCATCAGAGCAGTACAATCATGTTCCAGAAGACGAGAAAATAGAAGCACCCATACCCTACTACCCTAATGTAACGATCTGTGAGCACACACTATTAATGCCCTGCAGTTGATGTCGGAATTATTTCCTTGCACGATGAGAGTCAGGAATGGAATTGCTAGGTCAGTGTATGCACATGTTCATGCCCTTCATACATTTTGCCAAAATGCTTCCCAGGAGAGTCGTATGATTTCTGTGGCTGGGCTGCACCGTAGGAGGGTGACCCGGGGACACGGGATGTGAGGGGTGTTAGGGCAGGATGCACCCCTGCCCGCCTGAGTCCACAGCGTCGAGGGAGCCCTGGCCTGAGGGAGCCCCTCCCAACGGCCATCCTGGTCATATTGGCCCTCGTGAGCCCTGGGATCACATATACCTCTGTCCTATGCAAATTTTTCTAAGGACATTCTCTAGGAAGTTCGTTCTGGGAGTGATTCTGTTAAACTCATAGGCTCAATGAGTTGTGGGTACAATTGTATAGAATCTAGGCCGGTGTTTCTCGGACTACCAATTACAGCCCATTCCTGGGTCATGAAGTCAGTGTCATGGCTCACAGCCTGCTTCTTTTTTTTCCTTCTTTCTTTAATGAAATAAAGTAGAAACCAGAAGACACTATACACATAACAGTCTGCTTCGCAAAACCTCTGTTTTGGTCACGTAGGTGTGCATGTGTGCACTGATGGCAATGTAAAATGTATTTCTTACCATGAGCTGTGGTCAGAAACGTCCAGTACCTTTCCAAGGGCACAACGCTAGAAACTGGAGTCAGAATGCTGATTAGCAATAAGGATAATTAAATTCAGATGTGTTTTTGGCCATAGTTTCCTAACAAACAAGCATCAACATTTGTATGCCGGGCCTTTTGTCAGGATGCTCCAGAATCCCCTGGCGCCTAAGGAGAAACATAACGCATTGCTATTCACAAAACTACAGTGGCTTTTTAAATTCTGTACAAGCTGTGCTACGAAGTTCACGTCTTCTGCCAAAGAGATTGCCATGTTGCTCTGGCACCCACTCTGGCCCAAGGGACAGTTTGTCCAGGAAATCTGTCTCCTCTATTCCAACCTGGCTTTCCCAGCACTCACGTGCTTTGTCAAGGTGCAGCTGTGGGGAGTGGGGAGAAAGTCTGTACTGTGAACACCTCTGGCTTTTCCTCCCCAAGGAGCTCTTTAGATCCCGGCCTGTCATGTGTGGAAATCTATTGTGGTTATTGGCAGCAGGGAGGGCAGGTGGTATTGAAAGCTTTGAGTTCGGTCAAAGCTGGTTCCTTTGACCAGCTGTTTCAAGGCTCAGGTTGTTCGCCTGTAAAGTGGAACTAACACTGCCTGCTCAGCCTTCCCTCAGGGTGAGGTTCTGCAGCAAGAATCCCAGGGCCAGATGCAGGGCGGAGGCAGGGGATGACAGGGTGACAGTGCCAGGCTGCCCTGTTTAAGCATTTTACATGAACCATCTCGTTCAGTCCTCACAACAGCTTGATGGGACAGTGCCATTGTCTTCCTTCTTTATAGGTGGGGAAACTGAGGCCTTGAGAGGTGAAGATATTCGCTCACACCAAAGCAGGGGTGAGCTAGGATTTAAGCCTGGGTGACCCCTGAGCCTGCCCCCTTAACCACTGTCCTCTGTTCCCTACGGCACAGGGACCTGCAGCAGCTGGATGACACCACCCAGCTCCCCCTGCTCTCACACTTTGCTGAAACTGTAGAAGGCCTCACCACCATCCGGGCCTTCAGGTATGAGTCCAGGGGACTCCCAGAATGTGGGTGAGGGGTGGAGTGTGAGTGGGGCCAGGGTCACAGGTCATGGGTTCAATTCTCAGGGATTCACTTAATAAGGCCCAGGACATACCTCTCCTACCCCTCCTTAGGCCCCAAGGCCCAGATGATACCCCTGAAGGGACAGGCAGGTGGTCTTCAGCCTCATGCTCTAAGAGACATGGAGAGAGGAGAAGCCCAGCCCTGCTAAGACAAGCCCAGGGCCTCTGTGAACCAAGGCAGCATGAAAAGACCAAGGCTGGGACAAGTCCTCACATATCAGCACTAGGGAGTCCCTGAGATCATGTGAGCCAGCCCTGAGGCCTTCTTGTATTGAGAATGTCCTGTGCGCTGAGTGCTTACATGCAAAACTCATTCATTTTGTACTGCAACCCAGGGGGGTAAGCATGATTATTCCTATTTCACAGATAAGGAAACTGAGGCTGAGAGAGGTTACATAAAGCTCTGTGGAAGGTGCCACAAAAGCCCAGACTTGAACCTACTCATACATTCCACAAATATTTACTGAGTACCCTCCATGTGCTATGCCCTAGGCCAGGCACTAAAAAGAGAGAGATGAGTCAGAAGAGCCTCTGTCCTATAGGCATTTACAGCCCAGGCTTTGAGCAGACAAGACAAACCCATGTGACAGGA
This sequence comes from Myrmecophaga tridactyla, assembly GCA_004026745.1. Taxonomy (NCBI): domain Eukaryota; kingdom Metazoa; phylum Chordata; class Mammalia; order Pilosa; family Myrmecophagidae; genus Myrmecophaga; species Myrmecophaga tridactyla. The sequence goes on from PVIY010003523.1 coordinate 2,830, forward strand.
ACTTCAAGAGAAGGGAGGGGGTGCATTCATGAAAGGCTTCCTGGAAAAGAGGCCATCAGAGCTAGGACTCCAAGGACAGGGAAGACTTCACTAGTCTAGAGGAATTCCCTGAAAACATCAGTGCTTCTGCCATCCTCTTGCCACACTTAGTGGGGATACTGGGCTGGACAGGAACATCTGAGGCTGTCTGGGGAGAGGATGGGGCCATTGGTCCTCTCTCCAGCCTCTATCTGATCTGTAGGGACATTTCTCTTCCAGCTGGCAGACCAGAGACCCCTGGCCCAGACAGTTTGGCTTAGTCTCTAAGCCTCACCCAGGGAGTGAGACCAGGTTATTTTTAGGATGGCACAGCTATGCAGAGTATAGCAGTGACCATGCAACTCCAAGCCCTATGTTCAGGAGTGACCATAGGCTCAAGGACCAGGGTCCAGAGAGGTTTGCATCTCCTCCCCCAATCCCAAGGTTTAGCAATAGCCCTAGGAGAGGCACCCAGCATCCCTGGAGCAATCTGGGAGTTCCCCTCCTGGGCATGTGCGAGCAGGAAGACAACCTCTTAGGCAGGCAGAGCTCTGAACCAACCTTGGCAATGCTCCATGTGCTTCTTCCATACAAAAGCTCCTTGGAGACTGGCATATGCCTCTAGGGTCTCCTCCTAGCCTCTTTCTTCAACCCTGAGCTTCTCCAGTTATTTCAATTTCCAGGCCCCTCCACACCTCCTGGGCCTAGCCTCTGTTCTAAGTTTTGACAATGCCCCACCCTTGTAAATGGTCCCAGAGGCCATCAGGCTGGGCTTGGGGCAGAGAGATTGTGACTTTCCTGAAATGGACTTGAGTCCTCTAGTGAGTGGATCCCAGCATCCTGTCCCCACCCTCAGATGTCCTGATTCAAGCCAAGCCTGTGGTCAGCCAGAGCAACGGCTGCCCTGCGAGTCCTCCCACACCCCATTTTTACACAATGGATGATTTTTAAATTTGAATGAAGGACTTTTTAATCATCTCTATAGCTGTTTAATTCATTGGCTTTAGCCCAGCAGTGTGCTCTGCTAACCAGCATTTATTGAGCGTGCACTGGCCACACGCTAGGATTGTGCTAAGTGCTGCATGTATATTTCCATTTAATCCTCACAGAGCCCCATGACATAAGTACAAACCTAGCCACATTCCACAGGCAAAGAAATGAGGCCCAGAGAGGCTAGGTACTCAACCCAAGGTCACACAGACAGTGTATTGAGCTTGGAACACAGCCCTGTTTGATATTCTGGTCTTTCCTGAGAGGCCCTGTTTTTCCCCCGAGTTTCAAGGGTGCCCAGCACAGCTCAGTGTTTTGCAGAGGTTGTTTCAGCCCATGTGAGGAGGTGTTCCTAACCCCATTTTGGCTGAGGAGGGAACTGAGTCTCAAGCCTGATACACAGCCAATAAATGATGACTCTAAGACTTCAGCCTGGGTCTTTCAATGGTCCACACCTATCTCAGAAGCTCCCGCCACACACACACCCTCATGCACACGCCCCCCCCCCTCAGACTCTCCTGTCACGCATACGTGCACTCACCCGCACGCATCTTCAGCACACACTTAAAGCCTTCAGATGTGTCACACTCACCTCAGACACATTACACACCCACACATCCACCCCTTGGCTGTGCAATCACACGCTCTCTCACGTCTCAGAAACTTGCCTCACTCCCCTCAGACACATAGTTCACACACATACCCTCCACCCAGAATTAACCCAAGGAGAGCAAGCACCATCTGGGAGAGAAAAGCAAATGCACAAAACGGCACATCTCGAGTCCCTCTGAGTTCTCTGGGTTTAGTCTTTATCAGACCAGCCGTGCTGAGGCAGCTTTTCATTCATCATGAAACAAGCATTCCTGCTCCCTCCTCTGGACCTGGCCCAAGACTGCCAGGTCTTCTGAAGGAGCTGGTCAAGAAGAGTGATGCCAAGAGCCCAGGCTGGTCAGAGAGAAGAGGCAGGTCCACGCACAGTATCACAGGGGAGAATGTGAAGAGGACATGAGGGTGAGAAAGAGGCCTTCAGAGTTCCTGGTAAAGAGATATCCCTTAGAAGGCGAGGGAAGCCTCCCTTCATTCATTCAACAAATGTTTCTTGATAGTGCCAATGTATGCTGGGCATACATTGGTGGACAAAACAGACATGGTGTCAGTCCTTATAGAGCTTACAGTCTAGAGAAGGTGATGGATCATAAACAGCTAAAGAAAAGGTGCAAAAGAGCTAAAGACTGAAAAAAAAAAAAAAGAAAAACACTACAGAGAGAGAGAATCTCAAGCGAGACCTAATTTAGGCAAAGTAGTGGCCAGGGAATGCCTCTCAGAGGAGGTACCATTTAAAGTGCCCTGGAAGTAAGAAGGAGCCAGTCTTGTGAAGAACAGGTGAGAAAGCATTCCAGTCAGAGGGAACAGCATGTGCAAAGGCCCTGGAGTGGGGAAATCTCAGTATTATACTGTCTCAAAATTGAAAAGGGCTGGGGTGGCTACAGGAGAGTGAGGGGAAGAGGCTGGCAAGATTAGCACTGGCCAGTTCACACAGTGATGGGAAGCCTGAAAGTAATGGGAAGCCATAAATATTCCAAGCCAGGGAGAGATACAACGCAATTTGTGATTTAGAAAGATTATGCTGGCTGCTCCGTGGAGAGGGGACTGTAGGGAGACAACGGGTAGACCTATTAGGAAGCCGGTGCCATAGAACAAGTGAGAGCTTGTGATGGGCTGGAAGATGAAGAAAAGTGGACAGAGCCCAGAGCTATGTGGGAGGTAGAAATAAGAGGACTGGCTAATGGACTGGATATGAATCCAGGATGATTCCTAGGCCTCTGGCCTTTGCAACTGGCCAAATGGAGGTGCCCTTTATGGCAATGGGGAAGACCTAGAGAGAAGAACAGTTCTTATGGTGAAAAACGAGAATTTAAAGGAGATGGGCCTCTTGACCAGTTTGAATGGTGGAAGGGAGCCGAGAGGGCATTTCAGAGAGGAAGAGCATACATGAGGTGGCAAAGCTGGCATACTGGGGGCTGGCGAGGCCCAGGTGGCCCCCTCTGTGGGCAGGGAGAGCCCATGGGAGAGCTATGTAGCCCAACATTGTTCCCTCAGACCCTCCTCATCCTCCTCCAGGTATGAGGCCCGGTTCCAGCAGAAGCTCCTCGCATACACGGACTCCAACAATATCGCCTCCCTCTTCCTCACAGCCGCCAACAGATGGCTGGAAGTCCGCATGGCAAGTGCCACCCACCTCTACCCTGGACCCCAGTACAGGGACTTCTGATGGGGTGGGAAGCTAGAGCAAGGCCAAACATGGACCAGAGGGAAGGAGGAGGAGAGGGGATACCAGACTGTGCACATCTGCAGGGTGACACTGAGCCCTCGCGCTTCTCCCAGACTGCATGTGTCCCCCAGTGTCTGACCTGAGCCGCCCTTCTCTTGTATCACTGCTTGGGGGGTTGTGTATATGGAGGAGGTGCCAACAGCAAGAACAGTCGTGTGTTTATCTCTGATAGGTGTGCCCCGGGGGTGGGGCATATAGGACACATATGTATTGTGTGTACACATGAGCCAACAGGTGGAGCATGTGTGTTCAGGTGTGTGCAGGTGGCTGGGGAGTCAGGAGAGCATCAGCCTGTGTGTGCCCAGACCTCAGATGCCTCCTGTGCGGTCCGAGGATGTGTCCATGAGTGGGTAGGGCTGGGACCAAGCCTTGGCTGAGCTGCTCTCTGCCCTGGAAAGGAGTGGGCTGAGGGAGGATGGGGACCCCTGTGGCTCCAAGCCCCGAGTGCCCAGGCCAGCTCCTCTCCCCCCTCAGGAGTACATTGGTGCGTGTGTGGTCCTCATCGCAGCCGTGACCTCCATCTCCAACTCCCTGCACAGGGAGCTCTCGGCTGGCCTGGTGGGCCTGGGCCTCACCTACGCCCTAATGGTGAGCGGGCAGTGGGCTGGGGCAGGGAGGGGAATCCCAGGGCCCCCTTCCCCAACTAAGACACTCCCCCAGACCCCGCCGCAAGCTGGTTTGAGTCTGTGGCCAGAGAGACTGTGTGGGCAAAAAGGCAGACGGCCAGGTCCCGGCCTCTTCACCCAGACCCCAGGCCACAGAGAGATGTGGGTGGCCTCCCCCAGCTGATGGGCAGCAAAAGGCATCTGGGGAGCCTGAGCCCCTCCTTGAGCTGCAAGAAGAGCCGTCCTGGTGGCAGGGGCTAGGGCCGTCCCGGTGGCTGTGGCTGGACGGCTTACCGCCTCGTGCCCCGTTGGTGCCCACAGGTCTCCAACTACCTGAACTGGATGGTGAGGAACCTGGCAGACATGGAGATCCAGCTGGGCGCCGTGAAGCGGATCCACGGGCTCCTGAAAACCGAGGCGGAGAGCTATGAGGGGATGCTGGGTGAGGGGCTTCTGGAAGAGGACTCCGGGGAGAAGGGCCCCCAGGAAGGGAGTGTTTGGGTTGGGGAGGGATCGTGTTGGGGAGCCTGAGGGTAGGCGACACTCTGGGCACTAGCTGAGCCCCAGCCCGGCCCCCAGCACCATCGCTGATCCCGAAGAACTGGCCAGACCAAGGCAAGATCCAAATCCAGAACCTGAGCGTGCGCTACGACAGCTCCCTGAAGCCCGTGCTGAGGCACGTCAACGTCCTCATCTCCCCAGGACAGAAGGTCAGGTGGCACCAGCCCGCCACACCCCACCCTGCTGGGGGACTGAGGGCGGGGCGGGAGTGGGGCGTGTGATCCAGACCGAGCTGGCCGTTGTATTCTGTCCCTCTGGCCGCAGTGATTGGGTGGACATGGAGATGTGACCCAGGTTGTTCCTTTGAGATTCACTCCTGAGATTTGCTGGAATTATTGGGAAAGAGCATCTTTTATTCTTCTGGGGTTGCTGAGGGAGCAGGGTGTAAACTGGAGCTGCTAGTGGCCACCTGTCATTGGGGGGATGGAGGAACCCAGAAATAGAGACACATCCCTAATGACAACACTTCGATCTAGCCATGCTTAGAGTACTATACCTGCTGACAGAATAGACTCCTGAGTTGGGCTCCTCCATTTGCAACTAAAAAGGTGTTAACTCAGGGTACCCAGGACCCCCACATCAAGTTATGTGGGGATCTGCTACCTGCTCTGGTAATATCTTCACAGCAACTGTGTACCCCTCATTTCACAAAGAAACATGCTATTGCCCCAGATCACAGAGCTTTTTCAGATCTTCCTGATGTCAAGGCCATCTTTAGCCCCACCATTCCCCTAGCTAACCCCCAGCCTTTGTCCAGCTGGCCGGTGTATTCTGTCACAGGGCCGGGAAGTGGGGGAGGGCTGGGCGGAGGGCTTGACAGCCTCACTCAGTCTCCCCTCGGCCCTCCAGGGCCCTCCAGGGCCCCTCCAGGCCTCTCACACATTGAGGACCCTCCCGTCAAGTCCGAGGCCCTGGTTCCCTCACACTGAGGGCTCAGGCCCTGACTCCCCTCCATCCCTCCCCCCCCCCTTCCCTCCTCTCTCCTGCTGTCTTCAAGGCCCAGCCCTCTCACTGACCCACCAAGAAGACTGAAGCCTGGGACTGTCCTGGCTTAAAGAGGCTTTGTCAGGGTCCTCACCTGCCTGCAAATGGTCAGGGGCTCTCCCCAGGCCACTCCTTTCTGAGCTTCCCGGCAGGTGTTTAGAGGCAGAGAGCAAGGCGGCCCTGTCTCCAGGGAGGGAGCCCCTGTCAGGTGCTCTGACCCGCTCTCTGATTCCCTCTTCATGCCCACACCCCCACCCCGTGTCCCACTGACACTGCCATGCTCCTATCTCTGTCTCTTTCTCTTTTGTCTTGTCTACAGTTGTCATTCTCACTGTCTCTGACCTTTGGACTCAACCTCTGTCCCTGCCCCTATCGCCTCCATCTGTCCCTGCTGCTTCTGTTCTTCTGTGTCACTATCTCTGTCTCTGCATTAGTCCTTATATTATTGTTTGTATCAAAGGGCCAGGAAGCAATAGGTTCAGAGATGGCCCCCCATCCCTGCATGCCCACACTCAGCCGTCCCCGTGCCCTTCCCACACCACACCCTCACAACCCCTGCAGCCAAGTCCCAGGCACACCAAGACCCCGGGCAAATGCACACCTACTCCTTTGCACACGCAGACACCCCCCTGCACATGCCCCTGTGAGCCTCCACTGGGGCCACAGCAGGAAACAAACTCAAATTTGGGGCACAGCACTGGCCTAACAAGCTGGTCCAAAAACCAGGACAAGAAGAGATGCTGGGACCTCCTACACTTATTTGCTCATACCCTTAGAGCTGCGACTAGGGGGGCAGCCACTCTACTCCCAGCAGCCCCCTGGGCCCCAGCAGTACACCTGCTTCTCTTTTTTCAGATTGGGATCTGCGGCCGCACAGGCAGCGGGAAGTCCTCCTTCTCTCTCGCCTTCTTCCGCATGGTGGACATGTTCGAAGGTAAGACTGGCCCCCTCCCCCACCACACACACCAGCACACGTGGCCCCTCTGGCTGGGTGGCAGCCACCCCACATCTACCCACATCCTCCAAGCAGAACCTCAGTCTTGGTCATCACAGAAGGTGCAGAAATCACTGCCTTCCCCTGCATTCCTGTGGGGACCCATGTCCCAGCACTGAACCAATCCCCAGTCCGCTTCTCCCCAGCGGTGCCCGCCATGTGACATCATCTCTGTGCAGGCCGCATCATCATCGACGGCATCGACATTGCCAAGCTGCCACTGCACACCCTGCGCTCCCGCCTCTCCATCATCCTGCAGGACCCTGTCCTCTTCAGTGGCACCATCCGGTAAGCCCCAGCACCCTGTCCGTCCCAGCCTAGCCCCATCCTTGGCTCAGCTCCATCAGACCTGGGCATGGAGAAGAGAGGGATGGGGGAGGTTAGGAGAGTCCAGAAGCAGCCCTGTGTGGGCTCTGGGCACTATGAGCTGCCGCTGGTTCTTCCAAGGGTCCACATTTCACTCTCATGCCGTTCTCCTTCCCATGAGACCTGGGAGGCACTGGCCAGGGTACCCAGCTCACAGGTATGAGATGCATTCCTTGACGCATTGCCACCACCTTGCGGCTCCCACCCCAGCCAGACCCCCCCAAGTCAATCAGTTCTCAACTGCTGCACCCTTCACCAGTCTTGCCCTCTGTGAGCCTCCTGGGGATGGAGCAAGGACTCTGCTTCCTTCCCTAATGGGGCTTTTTCTGTAAACCTCCAGATTTAACCTGGATCCAGAGAAGAAGTGCTCTGACAGCACACTGTGGGAGGCCCTGGAGATAGCCCAGTTGAAGCTGGTGGTGAAAGCACTGCCAGGAGGCCTTGGTGATTACTTCCGGCTGGGCAGCGGACTTGGTTGGGCTGCAGCTCCATTCAGGGGCCCCAGAAGGCCTGGGAGAAAAGCCTCACACTAATGTCTTAGGTTTGCTGAGGGTTTGGAGGCTGGGGTCTGGCAGGACTCCAGAGACCCTTTAGTTAGACCTTGCTTCATAAAGGGACCAGAGAAATCAAGTGGCTTGCCCTAGGTCACAAAGCTGAATAGTTCAGAGCCTGGTCCCTCCTGCAAGACTTGGGGGGATAGGAGACTGGAGCAGAGACTGCAGGTCTCTGATAATATGGTGGTATCTTCAGCCCTGCCCTACCCCATCTACCTAACTGCTCAGGTGCGCCGTGGGTTTGGAGAGGCCAGACCAGGAAATCACAGGCTCAGGGCACTCAGCGAGTCTACTGGGAAGCCTCTGTCCCCACCTGAACAGTGGGAAGAGTCTCATCTTGGCCTCAGAAAATCACGCAGAGAGGCTTCCCCAAGGCCTACGTGCATGCAGCACACACACACTATGCACACGCACCCCTCCCAGTACTGCTCAAGACCACAGCAGTGTGCAATTTCAGGGGGCACCATTCTCATCGTAACCTGCGCACATGGGGCCTGTGGAGTTCCACACCTGTACTCACTGATGCACACCCACATACAACCATACACACATTTCCTGACACCTCCCAAGCCACACCGTCTGCCCCACTCACAACACAGGCTTAACTCAGCCCTGCTCCCCCTCTCTGGGGCTGTTTTCAGATGCCATCATCACAGAAGGCGGGGAGAATTTCAGCCAGGGCCAGAGGCAGCTGTTCTGCCTGGCTCGGGCCTTCGTGAGGAAGACCAGCATCTTCATCATGGATGAGGCCACGGCTTCCATTGACATGGCCACGGTTGGTCCTGGGCACATCCATCGGGCACAAGTTTTGGGGAGGGTCTTGGCAAGGTCTTAAGCAGACGTTGGCACAAAGTTGTCCTAAGCCTCAAGTTGCCTTTAGTGTCAAGGTCATTTGTGTCGGAAAAGACAAAGGGCTGGGGAACCCCCCCAGCTCCTTCTAGTCTTAGGGCATGTGCATATATACAAACACAGACATACACAGAAGCTGCAAACAGACTCACATAGACTTCACACCCATTACCTACCAACACATATGCACACACAGCACACACAGCTTAGTCCCCAACAGGCCGAGCCTAGCCCCTGAATGCTGGGAACCTGGTCAGCCCAAGGGGACTGAGGCCAGATGGTGGGTGGGAGTGGTGCTAGGATTGGGGTCAGATGGGAACCGGGCCACAAGCCTGGGCCTCACATCCCCAAAGCCAGGTCAGACGCCATCCACTGGGCAAGTGGGGCAACAGCTGCTGCCCTCATTTGGCAGGAAAACATCCTCCAGAAGGTGGTGATGACAGCCTTTGCAGACCGCACCGTGGTCACCATCGCGGTAAGGGGCCACTGATGGGATGTGGGGAAGCACTTAGAGACAGGACTGGCCTCCTGGGGCTGTCATCAGTGGGGTCGCCTCTGGGCTCACCTGGGCCTGGTAATCAAGAGAGGACCCTGGAGCAGTGTGGGGCAAGGAGTCTGGAGGGCTGCAGGGAGCCTGGGTTGCAGGACTCAGACCTCTCCTCTCTTTCTCCAGGTTCCAATGTCCCACCCCTGTCCCATGGCCCCAGAGCTAGGCTGGGATTACAGCTCCGTGGGAAGTGGGGGATAGGAGTGGCCAGGGGGATCTCTGAGTCTTGAGGCCTGGAAAGGAGGGCCAAGCTCAGACTTGATGAAGGAAGGATAGTTGTAGGAGTGGATGGAGGCCTTGGGAGTCACAGCCTTGGCATTCTGGCCACATGATGCCTCCTGCTCCAAGCTGCAGGAGAGCTGCCCTTCAGCTGTCCTGCCCCCCCCCACACGCACACCCTGACCAGCCCCCTCCCTCCCCGCCCAGCACCGCGTGCACACCATCCTGAGTGCAGACCTCGTGATCGTCCTGAAGCGAGGCGCCATCCTTGAGTTCGACAAGCCGGAGGAGCTGCTCAGCCAGAAGGACAGCGTCTTCGCCTCCTTCGTGCGTGCAGACAAGTGACCTTTCAGCGCCCAAGTGCCATCTCCCACTTCCATGCTGCCCTCCTCCCCCTCCACCCCCTGCCCCAAGCCTGGGCTTTCTGACTGTAAATCACTTGTAAATAAAGAGATCACTTATTTCCTCCTGGAGGCCCTGGGTCTGCTGGACAAAGGCTGGAGGTGAGCTAGGGGAACGGTGGGGCTAAAGATGGCCTTGACATCAGGAAGATCTGAAAAAGCTCTGTGACCTGGGGCAATAGCGTGTTTCTTTGTGAAATGAGGGGTACACAGTTGCTGTGAAGATATTACCAGAGCAGGTAGCAGATCCCCACATAACTTGATGTGGGGGTCCTGGGTACCCTGAGTTAACACCTTTTTAGTTGCAAATGGAGGAATCCAACTCAGGAGTCTATTCTGTCAGCAGATATAGTACTCTAAGCGTGGCTGGATCCCAGTGTTGTCATTAGGGATGTGTCTCCATTTCTGGGTTCCTCCATCCCCCCAATGACAGGTGGCCACTAGCAGCTCCAGTTTACACCCTGCTCCCTCAGCAACCCCAGAAGAATAAAAGATGCTCTTTCCCAATAATTCCAGCAAATCTCAGGAGTGAGTCTCAAAGGAACAACCTGGGTCACATCTCCATGTCCACCCAATCACTGTGGCCAGAGGGACAGAATACAACGGCCAGCTCGGTCTGGATCACACGCCCCACTCCCGCCCCGCCCTCAGTCCCCCAGCAGGGGCATTCAGGGGTGAAAGCAGGTGGTTCTTCAGAGGGAAAGCAAAGTGAATATATTACATGTTGGTCAGGTAGTGGCTGGGAGATGCTAGGGCCTGGACAGGAGACCAAATCAACAGCTTCCCTCAGACTCTGTCTGCTGCCTGAAAAAGGAGTGCATACCTGTGCTCAGCCAAGAAATGGCAGGTGCTCATTTACATATCATTTTATTGTCATTTCCATATTGCCATCAGAACCAACTGTACCAGGTCCTGGGGGTGCAGATTCTGGGGTCTTGGGCCTGCATCCCTCCTGGCTGAGCCACACGGTGTAAGGAAAACCCACTGGTCATTGGAGGAGGGCCCAGCACAGACCCTCTGGATGCTCCAGGAGCCAGAGAAGCTCAGAAAGGGAGAGGCTGGCAGGTTGCCTGGGAGGGGCAGGATTTAAGTTGGGCCACGGGAGGGACAGGGTTTGGATAGGCAGGAGTAAAGAAATGACTGCAAGGTTGTGGGCAGCAGGAGCTAAGGAGTGACAGTGGGAGTGAGTTAGGGGTGTTAGTTGGTCCAAAAGTTGGAAGGGAGATGTGGGCAGCAGGGAGGTGTAAGAGAGCAGAGAGCCCTGAATTCCAGGATAAGGAATTTGGTAAAAACCTCGGGTCAAAAGGGAGCTGGAGAAGCATTTCGAGCAGTGGCAAATGCAGAGTGTGTAGGAACAAGATGGGGCAGCGTGGGAAGCTGAGCCCTTTGGGGGAGGGGCTTGCCCTCTTGGGATGGGTGGGGCAGGGAGTGGTTCTGACCTCAAGGCCACACTGTGAGGCAGAAGCCTGGCCTTTCCAGCTCCAAGACACCTCTGGGGGCCCGGTGGCTCCCCCCACACACACTGTGAGATCTCCCAAATACAGAGCAGGGGGAGAAGGAAAAAGATCACCCTATGCCCAGCATGCCCCCAAGGAATTGGAGGGAAGGAGCAGGACTGGGGCAAAGCCTACCCTGGTGAAGTCTTAGAAGGATGTCCAAGGCCATCTAGTCCAAATTCTTCCATAACGTGTTCTCTGTTTATTAGAACTGATTTTTCCATAAGTGAAATCAAAGCCTACCTCTGTTCCACCCAGTGTCTAGGTCCCATCCTTTGGGCGCAGAAAACTGCTAATCTGTCCTCCTTTGACCCAAGGATTATCTGCAATAGTACCTAAACACCTAGGGGAACCCTGAAGACTCCTCTTCTGATGCTCAAACAACTGTAGTTGCCTTAGAGGTTTCTCATGTAGCGGGGTCTCCTTAAGCCCCCACTCTGCTCATCCCATTTTCCCCTCCCTGCTCTAGGCACTGCACCTCTGTTAATATAGCGCAAGAGCACACTTGCTCTGAGTGGCAGCGTCCACTCTGCCTGCAAATAAATATGGGAGTGAAAAAGCAAAACTCAATATGACAGTCAGACCCTGCCCCACAGTGGCTCACATCCCCACTGTCCCTAACTTTCCAGGCCCTGAATCAAGGCCCCATTCCAACAAACGGCCACACAAGGGTCAGGGGTCCCTCCATAGAGATCTGAGCCCTAGAGAAGGGGTGGGGTCGTTAATGTTATGTCCCAACCACAGACTCAGAAAGCCTTCCCTCCCAGGTGAGTACTGGGGACCCCCACCTGGAGCCTAGACTGAAGCTGCAATGGAGTCAACACCCATGACTGGATGGAGAGCCCGGGTCCCTCAGTGCCCAAGCCTGCCCTAATACAGCTGCTCAGACCCAGGAGCTGATAGCTAAACCCCTCTTTAAAATGCAGGGAAGGGGAATCATGACTGAGAGGATGGAACCATCCAGCATACCCTGTTAGTGAGGGTTAAACAGTGCTCCTACACTTTTAAGATCTCTAATTTTTTTTTTCTGAGAGGTTGGCTTACATTGGATTCTTAAAAAGGCCATGACCTAGAAAAGCCTAAAAGCATCCCACAAAGGAACGAGTGGTCAATTGGTAGTCCTGATCTCACCTATTCTCCTCTCTGCAGTCCCCGGGTCCCTGGCGCAGCCTCTGGGGGCCTCCTTTCCCCTGGAACCCGCATCCGCCCGAGAGGCGGGTATTAACCCACTGCAGATGGAAAATTGGGGGATGGGAGCCGGGGTGACAGCAGCTGCGGTCCCCAGAGTGGGAGGGCAGATCACGGAGAGGTGAGTCTAGCTCTTACCCCACCCCCTCCAATTTCATTGCGCTTGGGCAAGAGGCACCCCTAACGTTCCATGCGATTGGGCAAATACCCAAGGCCACGCTGAGTCTGGAGAAGGCGGGCGGGACTTGCGCGTGCCAGCCCCACTCCCCCGCCTCCGCGTGCGATCCGGCTCAGGAAAAGGTAGGACTCCCCCTGGCGGCCCCGGGCCCCCACTTCGCATCTTCCACCCCACCTAGCCCAGAAGACCCGCGCAGTGGAAGGTGGCCCTCCGCGAGCGCCCGGCGGCGGGAGGGGCGGGGAGGCGGTGGCTGCGGCTTGAGCAGCAGGAGCAGGTGCCGCGGCGGCGAGCGGGCGGGGCGGGGACCCAGCGCCGGGAGGACACCCAGCGCCCGGAGCTCCGGGACCCCGCCGGGCGTGCGGGCGGCGGGTAGCCGGGAGGCCGAGACGCTGAGTGAGCCTGGACAGGACGCGCAGGGGGCGAGGGCAGCCGGAGTTGAGCCGAGCCAGGGTGGTGACTCGGGAGGGCGCAGGTTCCCGAGACAAAGGGCGAGAACTGGAGGGGGATCCGCCGGGGGCGGAAATAGGGCGCATACCTGGAGGTGAGACTGGAGCGATCTGGCCGTGAAGCTGGAACTTGGAGGGGAGCCGGGAGGCGGGATACACGGTGGGGTTTGGGTGAGGTCTGGGGAGCTGGTAAGCTCCGGAAGCGCTCAATTCGGCGGTGGGAGAAGCCGGCTGAGAAGGAAGGCTGGGTGGGGAGAGGGGGTCTTAGAGGGAGTCCCCGGCGGTGGCTGCTGGCGGAGGAGAATTGAGCTGAGATCCAGAGGCAGGCAGAGCGCCGGGCAGGCGGGCTGAGGTGCGAGGCTGGTATAGAGAAGTAAGGCAGTGCCGAGGTGGAGGTGAGGAAGAGTCTGGGGTAAAGGCATCTTAGAAGTGAGGCCATCACAGGCTGAGGGTAGTCCCAGGGCGAGAGGGTTCTCAGGGAGGAGACCCCAGGGTGAGGCCCGCTCAGGGACCCTAGGCCTGGTTGGGGCACCCCTCATGGGGGAGGCCCCTCCTGGGGGGTCGCCGGAGCCATGCTGTCCCGCAAGGGCATCATCCCGGAGGAGTACGTGCTGACGCGGCTGGCGGAGGACCCGGCAGAGCCCCGGTACCACGCCCGGGAGCGGCGGGCGCGCTTCGTGTCCAAGAACGGCAATTGCAACGTGGCCCACAAGAACATCAGAGAGCAGGGTCGCTTCCTACAGGACGTTTTCACCACCCTGGTGGACCTCAAGTGGCCGCACACGCTGCTCATCTTCACCATGTCCTTCCTGTGCAGCTGGCTGCTCTTCGCCATAGCCTGGTGGCTCATCGCCTTCGCCCACGGCGACCTGGCCCCCAGCGAGGGCGACCCCGTGCCCTGCGTCACCAGCATCCACTCCTTCTCCTCCGCCTTCCTCTTCTCCATCGAGGTCCAGGTGACCATAGGTTTTGGGGGCCGCATGGTGACCGAGGAGTGCCCGCTGGCCATCCTCATCCTCATCGTGCAGAACATCGTGGGGCTCATGATCAACGCCATCATGCTGGGCTGCATCTTCATGAAGACCGCCCAGGCCCACCGGCGGGCCGAGACGCTCATCTTCAGCAAGCACGCGGTCATCGCCGTGCGCCACGGCCGCCTCTGCTTCATGCTGCGGGTGGGCGACCTCCGCAAGAGCATGATCATCAGCGCCACCATCCACATGCAGGTGGTGCGCAAGACCACCAGCCCCGAGGGCGAGGTGGTGCCCCTCCACCAGGTGGACATCCCCATGGAGAATGGCGTGGGTGGCAACAGCATCTTCCTGGTGGCCCCGCTCATCATCTACCACGTCATTGACGCCAACAGCCCGCTCTACGACCTGGCACCCGGCGACCTGCACCACCACCAGGACCTCGAGATCGTCGTCATCCTGGAAGGCGTGGTGGAAACCACCGGCATCACCACCCAGGCGCGCACCTCCTACCTGGCGGACGAGATTCTGTGGGGGCAGCGCTTCGTGCCCATTGTGGCCGAGGAGGACGGCCGCTACTCCGTGGACTACTCCAAGTTTGGCAACACCGTCAAAGTGCCCACGCCGCTCTGCACAGCCCGCCAGCTTGACGAGGACCGCAGCCTGCTGGACGCCCTGCCCCTCTCTGCCCGCGGGCCCCTGCGCAAGCGCAGTGTGGCCGTGGCCAAGTCCAAGCCCAAGTTTAGCATCGCTCCGGATTCCCTGCCCTGAGCCGCCGTCCCTCAGGCCCCACACACACACCTGTGTGTGCACACAAGTAGTGTGGTATGGTATGTAGAGTGGGTGTGGTGGGGACCGTTGGCCTGACCTGCTGAGAGGCTGGGCCCTCCTTAGCTCAGCCTCCCCACTGCTGCTCGCCCACTCAGTTATAAGGCACTTGTCACTATGCTATTTCTGGCCTCAGTAGGAGCTTGTACTGGGTTATTTTTGTCCCTGCTGCTCCCAGCCCCAGCTCAGGACTGACTGGCATCTCCCTTCCCCCACCCAAAGTTGGGGAAGCTGTGGGAGGCGTTGAGCCCCATATCTGGGTCTCTGGCCAATCCTGAGCCCCCGCGATTGACCAACCGCAAGCTGTGCAGATGGCTGGGGAAGAATGGTCCTCAAGCCAGTGGACTGATGTTCTTGAGTCTGTGGCCCCAAGAGATGCTGTGGTCAGGCCCCAGTTCCCCTTGGTCCCTGGAAAAGTGATGGCTGGGGGTGGGCCTGGTCAGCCAGGCACAGCAGCCGATGAGGGAGCACCTCCCACCTGGAGCATGACAGCTGTGGGATCTACACAGATAGGAACAGGCCGATTCTGACAGAGCTTCCCTCCCAGGGGCAGGCTCAGGCCAGTGAGAGGGAGGCAGTAAGGGGAAATGACACGAGGAGGCCCAGCTTTGCTGAGGCCTGCTCAGGCACAGGGAAGAAAAGATGGGACATTGTTGTCCCTCTCCCTTGCCCCCGACACTAGCCTTCTGAGGTGAGGGTTCCATGGGCTGAGATTGCTGGGCCTGCCTGCCTGCTCCCATTGTGTCCCCAACTCTGGGAGGCTGTGGTGGGCTGGGGCAGCAGACACTGCTACCATTGCACACAATGACATGCCAAGCACAGAGAACCTGAAGAGAGGGAGCCTTGGGACTCCCTCCACACACACACTGTGGAACTCACTCCGAACTCTGTGGCTGCCTCTCACCTTGTCCATCCAGGCTATGGGGGTCTTTGGGTTGCTGGAAAAGGAGGTGTTGGAAAGTTCAGTATGGTGAGGGTGAGCAAGGTCCCTGAGGCATGCAGACCCTTGGTCCCAATGGGCTTGGCCTTGAGACTGGCCTCCTGGGGCAGTGCTATGGTTACTTGCCCAGAATTCCACCTTCTCTGTTGTCAATAAAGCCTCCCCCTTCATGATCTAAACTCCGGGCTGTTCTTGCTGGGGAGGCAGAAATGATACAGTGAGCATGCTGGTGGCCAGGGAGGACAGGGGCTGGCAGCTGTCACCCCACATTTAAAAGGTACTATGGGCCCAGTGGGGAGGCTGGGGAAGGGACCTGTGGCTGGCTTCTTTTCCTCCAACTCAGGGGTACTTTTCCCCTTCTGTCTCGTCCCTTCCAACCTTTGGTACCCATCTGGCTTACAGCCCTGGGCCCTTCCTCCAATCCCAGGGATCTTTTGGAAGGCTGGGGTACGCAGGAAGAGAAGAGGGGACATCATATACACTGGTGTGCTGCCTGGGTCCAGAGCTTCTGAGCTAACTGCCTTGTTTACACCTCTGGCCTTAGCTATTACACCTTGGTCAAATAAACTAACCTCTGTGCCTCAGTTACCTCATCTATAAAATGGCATTCCTAATAGTACCTACCTACCTACCTCAATTGTAGTGGGAAGCAAATGAAAAATATATGTAAAATGCCTGAGTGCCTGGTCCATAATAAGTGTTCAATAAATGTTAACTATTATGACTGCTGTCAAATCAGCCACATGAAAAAAATGTTAACATGGCCAAGCAAAGATTAACAGAGCAAGTCCTTTTAGATTTTCCCCCAATGACGAGGTTTTTTTTCGCCTGGTCTCTTACTTTCTATGCAGTGCCCCTTCCAGCTCAGACCCTGCTTACAGGTGCTATGGCCACCCTGAAAGCCTGGTCTTCTTGCGTGCAGCCTCACCTTCGGTCATGCAGCCACCAAATGTTCTTATTAAAACTCCCCATATTTCCCTCCCAGGTCAAGCTCCGTCAATAGTTCCCCACTGCCTTCGAGGTTACAGCTAAACCTGCTAGCTAGCCATTTTCGGCTTTGCCTGCTTTTCCAGCCTGACAGTCCACTCATCTCTGCCAGGAGCCTTGCAGCCACCCACTTTCCTAGCTGCTTCACTATCAACCCCTTCCTTGCACGAAACAATGACCTTCCTCCCTTCAAGCCTTTGCTTATATCATTCCCTTTGCCTGAACTGCCCAGACCTCATCTCTGCCTGTTGAAATCCATAAAAGTCCAGGCCTTAGGAGGCCTCCTTGAAGTTTTCCCCGAATCCATTGGGAAAAGATGGTCCTTTTCCCTCCTGTGCTGTTATGGATATTCTCCTTTTGCCTGTATTTATGAGTCTCTCCCTTCAAACCTGTGGCTCCTAGAGCTGTGTCTGATTCCGCACTGAGTAGAGTGCTGAAGGAATGAATGAGTCAATGAACGGTGGGTGGTACAGAGGGCAACAAGCCATGGCTGTTGACCTAAGCTACTCCAGAAGCAGAACCAGCAGGGCCAGGAAGCTTTTGCTGCTGGTCGGAGTCCTGAGTGGCCCCAATCCCTCCATCCACAGAGGCCCACGTATTGATTCCCTTCTGGGCTGAGCAGGCTGGTGTAGAGGGAGAAGGGGAGTCAGCCCAGCGTTCTGAGGGCCATGCCTGGCTATTGGGACTCAGCTTGGCTGTCCTTAAGTCTGTCCTTAGCAGACTTGCTAATGAGGAGCCCCTCAGCAGCACCATCCTTGACGCCCCATCCAGAAAAACCTCCATGGCTCACAGACCTTAAGCAGCTGGTGACAGTGAGCCTGAGGCCAATAGAACTGAGGGCTCAGTGCCACCTGCTGGCTAAAGGCAAGAACTACTTGATCCCAGAAAATCAGAACAACTGGTAGCTCTAAGGAAGACAGACCCCCAGCCTTAAGGCTAAACTCAAGAAGAAGCTGAAATGCTCCAGGCATGGAGGACAGCTATACCAAGCCCTCTTTGACCCCCTGGCGTTTCTTTCCCACTCACAGTGCTCCCCCTTCTTTAAGGCACTGGCCTAAACTGGACAAAAAAGCACCATCAAGCACCGCTCAGCCCAGCAGGCACTGCTATGCGAATTTTGATATTCTGCCACCAGGATGACACAGATCACCTGGGAGCAGATGAAGCAGTCCAAGCAGCTCTGCACCCTGTGTGCAGCGCTGGCTCCACTGCAGGCCTTGCCAGAAGGGGGCAGGGAAGTAAGATGTGTCAGTGTGGTCCAGTACTATGAGGAAAGCTCCATCCTCCAAGCTTATAGATGAGGAAACAGAGTCAGAAGTTCATTTGCTGAGATCTCACAGTTAGGGCAGTGTGATGGTGGCTCAGTGGCAGAATTTCCGCCTGCCATGATGGAGACTCGGGTTCGAGTCCCTGTGCCTGCCCATGCAAAAAAAAAAAAAAAAAAAAAAAAAACCAGAAAGAAAAAAGATCTCACAGTAAGTAAGCAGTGAAGATTTGGACCTGAGTCTGTCTAATGCCAAAGTCCTGCTCTTTTTCCCCTGCTACACAGTCCCCCAGGCCTGAACTCCAGCTTTTACTAGGGGTACCTCCTTTCTCTAAGTGTCAAGTCCATGATGGGCAGATAGTTGTCTCCAGACAAAGTATGAGAGGGAAAGTGTAATTGTGGAAACCCTGAGCCTCTCTGAAGTCTGAGATTTGAGATGGATGGCAGGGTCAGCTGGAGTGACAGCCTAAATTATGCTCCCAAACATCCAGGAAACTAGAAGGACTTCGCAGACACTTTCTTTCACCAATGTGCAAGATGACCCCTCCATCCTCCCCCTTCTTGCCAGAGGGCTGAGGTCTTTCTTTCCAGGCTTCCCCCAGCTTGTCAGATGGAAATGCAACCTTACAGGACATATCTGTCACCTCTGCCTTCCCCGGGCTCCTATCAGATTATGTGACATGTGTCCTAGGCCTCAATCCTGAGCTCAAAAAGGGAGAGGAATTCAGGCTACCCTCTTCGTGTAGTGAAACTGAGTTGCTAGTCTGGAAAAACTAGCCCACTAACCCTAGTGGGAACCTGCCCAAGAACTAACACCTGTGGATTTGGTGTCTCCTGCCAGGCTCCCTGCGAGGTCCACGTGTGACCCACAAACGTGCTCCGCCGGCACTTCTGCTGGAGAGGGAGGACTCATTTGGCCTCACCAGGACCCATTTACTTTCCACAGATGGCATCCTCCCAGCTCTGCACTGCACTTGAGATCCTCCCCAACAACCACCTTTCCTTGGGACAATGCAGGTTGCTGTCACAGAAGTAGAGCAGCCTCGGCTCCCACGGTCTCTGGGCTCACCAGAGCCTCTGATGAGGTCTCCCCAGGCCCAGATATCAGGCAAACCATCTTGTACCCAGATACACAGAAAACTTCATGGAAGAAACATGAATTCTGCACGGCAAGGTCATGTTGACCCCAGATGGGGACAGAACTGAAGAATAAATAATCTATTCCATGGGCTGGGGAAAGGAAGAACAGTGGGACTAAAATAAGAACTGGAACCAGAGAGTGGTTTCTGTTACACCAGAATCTAAGTTATTGACCTGCCAGGGCCATCCACCTGGGGCATTGTGTATCATCACCGAAAGAGGAACAGATACTACCTACATCCTATTCTATTTCCCCACTCTGTGCAGGCCCAACTCTGGAGTGACTGACATGAAGGGTAGAATGCTAGGTTAGTTAACCTAGGTACAGGATTGGAAACTAATGCCCTTTTCTTGACCTTGGTTCCTTCCAGCTGCTGATAGCAATGAGTGGAACAGGTTATACAAGGTGCAAATGTACTATACAATGTATTACCTGCACTGGGAAAAGCAACAGGTTAGCAGTACCAGAAGCTTTCTTCAGCTCACAGGCTCAAGTTAATCCTTTCATGCATTAGTCTTATATTTTCCCTTCATGAGATAGTATCATTCTTTGCAGCACAAATATGCCCCAAACTCCTCCTGCACTCAGAACCACCCTGTATCTTATGTCAGGTCCATCATCTGGCATGAGGCCCTCCCCAGCCCTGTCGATCTCTGTCCTAGGTGAGGCTCCTACACTAGGAATCGGATTAGCCACCTCGGTTCAGTTACAGAAAACAAAGCAAGGGCCAAACATACCAACCGACAGGCCTTCCCATGAGAAAAGACTCGAACTGTGCGTAGTGCGCCCTCTCCTCTATACCTAACAATCCAGCCCAGCTCCAGCCTTCCGCCTCCCTGGAGCCTTCCCTGGCAGTATGGGATAATGATAAAGAATCTGAGCTCCATCAGGATGTCGAGAGTTAAATAAAATAATGGCTGTAGAGTACCCAGCATATAGAATCCCCCTACCATGCTAGTTTCTTTTCTCTTTAAAGCTCCTATTTATAGCCAACATGCCCATCTCTTCAGACAATGAATGTGGCTTAAATTCTGGGAGGAGACACTGCACTGAAGACGCCTGTTAGTTGCCTGGCTGGTGTCTCTCAGGTAGATGAAAGGGTAAACTGCAGAGCTTTCGAGACTTGGATATAAAGATTCTGGTGTGGACGAGGTTGTAGAAGGCAGTCCAGTCTGTTTTTTACAGGGTAAATATCAGGAGCACCCATCATTAGATAAAACCCCTGCTCCATCTCTCCAGCACTTTAATATTGAAATGTCATAGGGCTATGGATGAACCTTGAGTGTATCATGTTGAGAAGGTGTCAGACCCAGGGGGATGGATATTGTATGAGTCCATTTATGTGAAATGACTAGAATGTGCAGGCTCAGAGACACAGAGCAGCTCCCAAGTTAGCAGGAGAGTGGCCGGGGGACGGGTCGTTGGTGCACGGTGGATATAGGGTTTCTGTTTGGGATGATGGGAAGGTTCTGGAAATGGATGATGGTGAGGGTAATACAGCATTGTGTGACTGATCGCACTGGATGGGAGTGATTGGGATGGGAGGGTTTGTGTATGTTTCCACAATTCAGAAAGGGAGTGACTGAGGAGATAATGACAGTTGAATTCAATATGTGATATTGTATATAACCTACTCTTAAGTGTTTAGAAAATAAATAGATAGGCAAATGATAGATAGACAGATGGATGATGGACAGATGAATGGAATGATATGGCTAATATGGCAGAATGTTGAGGATTGGTAGAGCTGGGGGTCTGGGTTGGGAGTATGTTGAAGTTCTCTATATGGGTTTTGTATTGTTTTGTTTTTGTTTTTTGCATCTGTCCTTTAAGTTTGAAATAATTCCAAAGTAAAAATTTTTTTAAAAAAAGAATCTCAGCCATGAGACCTAGAGCAAGTCAGAGAATAACTCAAAGACATGAGTTAAAGTGTACCTAAAAACTTTTCTTTACAACAAGCATATATTGATTGATCCCTCTGAGCAAAGAGGTAAAGGTAGAATTTTAAATGGAAGGCAGAGATAGAATTTTAAATGAAAACAAAAAAGGCCACTGTCTGGAAACAGTAACTACTGTTTTCTTTTTCTTGGGTAAGCTGACTGGCAGGAGGCTATAAAGGAGGGCAGCCTGAGCAGGCTGATTGCGTCATCAGGAGAAGTAATTTGAGTTACTTATGCATTCCGGAGAAATGCTGCGGTCCCTGCAGGGGAATGTGCATGATGTGCTGTCTTTCCCTGTGTGTAAGAACTGCCAATGTCCTTCTGGTGGTACTTCCACCTTGAATAAGCCATGAAAGTCCCATTTCCCTCATAATAATTCTTCAATGCCTTTTGTGTCAGTTCACAAAAGTCTTCTGGGAAGCAGACTGCAAGTCAGAAATAAAAGTACAAGAGATTTATTGGGAGGAATGCCTGTGAAAGATAAAGGGGAAAAGTGCAGGAGTAGGTGGGAAAAGCCATCAGAGTATGGTGCAGGTCTGACAGCTATGAAAGGAGAGGAGGAAGGAGGGAGCATTGGGTTGGAAGAGGCTCAGACTAAAGTATACCTTTGAGAAAGTCTTAACCACTCCAACAAGAAGCTCCAAAGCAAAGACTCCTCCTTTGTTCAGACATTTGCTGAGCAGCACAGTAGAGCATATCATTCTTCAAATACTGTGGATGACTCCAGAGGTGCTGAAGCTGGAGCAAGTTGGCTGATTACACTGCTCAGCAGAGTCTTTTTTGAAGAGATCATATTAGTCAGGCTTCTCCAGGGACACAGAACTAATATATGGAGAGAGAGAGAGAGAGAGAGAGAGAGAGAGATGTAATATACATATTTATTATGGAAATAGGCTCATATGACTGTGGGGATGGGCAAGTCCAAATTCTGTGGGGCAAGCTGCAATCCAGGAACTTCGATAAAGGTTTTAATTATTTCCCCAGGCGATGCTGGCTGACTGAAGTAGAGATGGAAATTCTTCTTTATGACTTCTGATATTATCAGTTGTTCCTTTAAGGCCTTCAGCTAATTGGATGAGACTTTTCTCCTTGCAGAAGACAATCTCCTTAGTTGACTGTAGAAGTAATCAGCCATACATGAAATCAACTTACTGATTATTTAAATCCACGAAATAGGCTCACAGTAACAACCAGGCCAGTACTTACTTGACCAAACAATTGGACACATAACATGAACTTGACCATCACAGAGAGTAGGCCCAAGCAGCACACTTCCATGGCTGCCACACTTCCTTTCGTCAAAATTCAGTTCCCTGAGGAGCTATAGCAATCAGCTTATGCTGCAGAACAAACCAGCTTAAAACACAGTGGGTTTAAAAAAAATTCTTATGCACTTGAGAGTTGGCTCTGGTGGCTCTGCTTATTTCAGCTAGGTTTGTTAACATGTCTAAGAGTTGGGTGGCTGTCAGCTGATCTATGTTAGCCTTTTAGGAATACTTAGCTCTGCTTCATATATCTCTCATCCTCCAGCAGACCAACCTGGACATGTCCTTCTTTGGTAACATCAGAAAAACTAGAGAGAACAAGTGGAAACACTGAAGGCTGCTTGAGACCTGGGCTTGAAACTGGCATACCATCACTTCTGTCTCTTTCTACTGACCAGTGCAAATCACATAGTTGATGTCAATGTCAAAGGGTAGTCCATGATTAGAGGGCACAGCAAAGTTACCCAGCAAGGAGCATGGATGTAGGGAAGGGTGAAAGATTGGAACCATCATTGCAGTCTACTATAGGTCCAAGCTGATCATGGAGGTTTCCCCTATTTTTCAAGCAATATAATTGTGGTGTTGGATTATCATGATAGCAGCACGATATCAGAAGACAGAGAAAGGCAAGAAATATAAGAACAATTACAATGATCACATTTATATCCAACTTTCTCATTGGCATAGGTCCAACTGGGAGAATAAGTGCCATTAATCTGTTGGCCTACAGTAGATAAAGAAATAGCCTTTTTTCTTGATTAATTTACTCTTCCACTTTTCTTAAAACATTTACACAGGTACAATAAGAGATATTAGCTATTGCACAAACTCCAACTTGGAAGGCCCATAAATAATTGAGAACAATTTTATTACTTAGAACCATTTTAACCAACATATTTATACTTGTCTTTTGCACCTCTAAAGCTGGAGCTGTTATATTTACTATTTGGGCCATAGTCAAGGATGAACTGCAGATCACATACTAATTTGGAAACATCCAGTGATAGTAGAAATTCTTTGTAAAACCTGGTGGTAAGTTATCACATTCAGCTATTAACAAATTATGAGCAACTAAGAGAAGGAAACCTAGCTGGGAGTCAGAGATTACAAAACATTTCCCCTCTGAGCCTTGGTTTCTATATGAATAAATGAGAACAATTGTGCAGCCCATATATAGTTCAAATGCCTGGTCTGAACTATCAAGGCCAGGTTCAATTCACAGTTAGACTTACTTTTATTCTTACTTATATATTACGGACTGGTAGAGGGAGGCTTTACAGTGTAGCTGCCCATAGAGATAAGCCATGACATGGAGATCAGTGGAGGATTCAGACCACACACCACGCTCACAATACGTCAGCATCAATCCTGAGAGCTCCCCCAAGGCCCCTACACTCCAACAACGTCCATTGGTTATGTTCTGTGAACTCCAGGGTGACACCAAGACATGGGGTAACACTTTGCTTTTGGCACCCTTACCTTTTCCAGATAAACAGAAACAAGCATAATGGAAACTCAAACAAGGACATAAGCAATCCACAAATAATCTGACTTTTCTGAGATTCTGCAGAGAAAAGGAGAAGGAAAATGTTAGCAGGGAACTAATTGGTGGGGGCCTCTTATAGCAATTGATAAATCCACCAGGCAGAAAATCAGTAAGGATATAGTTGCACTGAACAGAACCATCAATTGGCTGGATTTAATTGGCATTTATAGACTACTTCATCCAACAGCAGCAGAATACATATACTTCTCAAAATTCACCAAGACAGACCGCATCTAGGTCTATAAAACATATCTTAGAAAATTTAAAAGAATAGAAATCATACAGAGTTTCTTCTCAAACCCCAATGGAAATAAATTAGAAATCAATGACAGAAAGACAGATGGAAAATCCTAAAAGATTAAGCAACACACTTCTAAAAATGTAGGGTTTAAAGAAATCTCAAAAGAAAATTTAAAACATCTTGAACAAAATGAAAATGAAGCTTGTCAAAATTTCTGGGATGCTGTAAAGGCCATGTTTAGGGGAAATTTATACCATTTAATATATAAACTGCACAGAAAAGAAGAAAAATCTAAAATCACTTATCTAAGCTCCTACCTTAGGAAACTAGAGAAAAATGAGCAATTTAAGCCAAAAGCAAGTAGAAGTAAAGAAATAATAAAAACTGAAGCAGAAAGCAATGGAATTGAAAACAGGAAATCAATAGAGAAAGTTAACAAAACCAAAAGCTGGTTCTAAGAAAAGATCAATATGAATAAACCTCTAGCCAGATTAGCCAAGAAAAAAAAGGAGAGAAAACACAAATTACTATAAAAGAGATGAAAGAGCAGTCATCACTACTGATCCCATGTGAATCTAAAAGGATAACAAAGGAATGTTATGAACAACTGTATGTCAATAAATTTGATAACTTGGATGAAATGGACCAATTCCTTAAAAGACACAAATTACCAAAACCCACACAGGAGAAAAAGATCATCCTAATAGGCCTATATCTATTAAAGAAATTTAATCAATAAGTAATAATCTCCCAAAACAGAAATCACCAGGCCCAGCTGGTTTCACTGACAAATTCTAACAAACATTTCAGGAAGAAATGATACCACTTCTTTACAATCTCTTCTAGAAATAGAAATAGAAGCAGAGAGAAATATTTCCTAATTCATTTCATGAGGCCAGCATTACTCTAACATTAAAAACAGATACCAAGCCTCTGATCTGGAGGCTTGCTCTTGTGAAGCTTATTTATGTAGCAGAGAAGCTGAGCCTACCTATAGGTACGCCTAAGGGTTGCTTCTGGAGGACCTCTTTTGTTGCTCAGATGTGACCTCTTTCTCTCTAAACCCAACTCTGCAAGTGAAATCATTGCCCTCCCCAATACATGGGGTGAAAGTCTCCCTGGCAACATGAGATATGACTCCCAGGGATGATCCTGGCCCTGACACCATGGGATAGACAATGCTTTCCTGACCAAAAGAGAGAAATGAATTATAACAAATAAGGTATTAGTGGCTGAGAGAGTTCAAATAGTCGAGAGGCTACTCTGGAGGCTACTCATATGCCAGCTTCAGCTAGATATATATTGTTATTTATCATGGTTGGCAAAACCATTCTTGCCCACCATAAAGAACTCCTAGGCTTCACCTGAGATTTTACAAAGGTTCCATGAACTGTGATTACGTTCCAGAAACCTACAACCTTCAGATGGGTTCCTAGGCCACAAAAGTCCTGAAACCTAGAGGGACCAGCCTCTCCAGAGCCTCAACTAAGTTTCATCCCCCATCCCATATTATTGACAACCCTTTCCAACATGAAAAAGTTAGAATGGGCATAGCTGAAATACCCTAAAGATTGGGAGAAAGATCAAAGGAGAAGGTGGAGTTATAATAGAGAAGATAGGATTTTAAAAATGAATGTGAATGCTGAATCATTATATCAATATTTCTTTTAGTGTCCAGTGTCTTGAAGCAGCTAGAAGGAAAAACCCAAAATTGTGGAACTGTAACCCATACCAAACTCTGAAATTTGTTCTATAACTACTAGTTGTGGTGTGCTTTGAAATTTATTGCTTTCTTGTATATGTGAAATTTTTCATAATAAAAAAGCAATATGTATAGTGAAAATACAGAAAATAGAGACTCTGCAGACTATAATGGGGATGTGAAAATCACTATTACT
This sequence comes from Myrmecophaga tridactyla, assembly GCA_004026745.1. Classification (NCBI taxonomy): domain Eukaryota; kingdom Metazoa; phylum Chordata; class Mammalia; order Pilosa; family Myrmecophagidae; genus Myrmecophaga; species Myrmecophaga tridactyla. The sequence continues at coordinate 28,579 of PVIY010003523.1, forward strand.
ACTGAGGGTAAAAATAAGGAGGCAATTTATAACTCAAAAAGGTTGACAAGAATGACATACAACCTAATCTCAAATATTTAGAAAACAGACGAATAGATAGATAGCTAGGTAGGTGGATTGATGATGGGTGGACGGATGGATAGATGAATAGAAGGATAAACAAAATGATACAGCAATTATGGAAAAATGTTAAAAATTGAAGGATCTGGGTATTTAGGTAGGTAGCCTGCTAGAGTTCTCTCTTTAGCTTTTGTATTATTTTTGCAACTGTCCTGTAAGTTGGAAATTATTTCAAAATAAAAATCTTATAAATATAAAAAACATATAAAGACATTATAAGAAAGGGAAACTAGAAACCAGTATCTCTCATGAACACAAATACAAAAATTATCAACAAAATACTAGCAAATCAAATCCAACAATGTACACAAAGAATTATGCTCCACAAACAAGTGGGATTTGTTTCAGGTATACAAGGTTGGCTCAGCATTCAAAAATTAATTAATATAATCAATCATAATAACAGGCCGTAGAAGAAAAATTATAGGACCATATCAATAGATGCAGTAAAAGAATTTGACAAAATCCAACACCCATCATGATAAAAAATCTCAGCACACTAGGACTAGAGGGTAACTTCCTCAACTTGACAAAAAAAAAAAAAACTACAAAAAACCCCTACATTTAATATAATACTTAACGGTAAGACATTAGAAGCTTTCCTTGTGAGATCAAGAATAAGACAAAGATGTCCCTTCTCATCACTCCTATGCAACATTGACCTAGAAATCCTAGCTAATGAAATAAGACAATAAAAGGAAATAAAAGGTCTATCAATAGGGACGGAAGAAATAAAACTGAATTTGTTTACAGAGAACATGTTTGTGTTTGTAGAAAATCACAAAGAATTAGCAAGAAGTAAACCTCCTGGAAGAAATAAGTGATTATAGCAAGGCTACAAGACATTTGCCTAATATATAAAAGTCAACTGCTTTTCCATATACCAGCAATAAACAATTGGAATTTAAAATTAAATACACAGGAGGGCGCGGCGCCCGGCAGCCTCCGGTTGCTGCCGCACAGCCTGGCGCGGGGCCGCGAGTCCACGGGGCGCCGCGGCGGCCGGGGTACGGTCGACGACGTGGTCTTGCACGGGCTCTGGCCCGGCGCTGCCCGCGCTTCCGCCAGCTGCAGGACGTCGCGGCGCTGGGCGCAGTGGAGGAGCAGTTCAGCGTGAGCTGGGCCGCAGGAACGCCAAGCTCCGGAAAATAAATTGCAGGTCAAAGAACCCGTGATTAGCATCTCTTCAAACAATGCAGTGATAGAACTGTCCAAATCTCCAGAAAGCCCTGGATTTTGGAGAGCGTGGTATTACGGTTTAAACAATGATTCTCTGGAGGAAAGGCTGTTTGTCAATGAAGAAAACGTGAATGAGTTTCTAGATGAGGCCCTGAGCGCTCCATTCAGACAGACAAGCCGCCTAACCCTACCATTAATTGAAGCCAGGTTACTGATTGTAAGATTCAGCTCCATGCAAAGATGCAAGAATTTAACTATGATAAGCTTCATGAAAAGGAAGAAAGAATCAATGAAAGAAGTCATCTGAATGAAGAAGAAAACAGAGAACATCTTCCCACCACTACAGCTGATATTGTATAAGAGGCACACGCAGTGGGAGATTTTTTGCCAGACTTTCTGACTCATCTGTAATAGATAAAGCACGGGAAATAGAGAGTTGTAGTTCGGTTGCAGGCTTGCAGCAAGGATCCCTTGATATTTCTCAAGAGCTTTTTGGAAAAATGTCAACAACCTAAGTCACAAGTGAAACCTGTTTATAAAAGAAAAAAGTGGAGTTTACTCAAATGAGGAAAAACAAAATTTAAAAGAACCAGTAAAAACTGACGAGAAAGAATTAGATGATCCACTATCTTCTTTACTGAACAAAACTAAAGTTCATAATCTGTCTGCTTTTGAAAGCATAAAAGAAACCAGAATGCAGGATGGTAGTGTGCAGATTATTAATGATCATGTGACTCACTATACATTCAGTTTTCAGAATTCTTTGCTATATGACTTGGATTAATTCTAGATAATTTTGGAAATGAAAGGTTAACAGTAAAGGGAAAAAAACAAATTTTGTTTTATTATGAAGATAAGTTTTGTGATTCTGTGATTTGCTAATGGAGAGTTAAGCATTTATTTTCATTCAATCTGTGTATATTAACTTCTGTGTTTTGTTTACTTTTACTTTAAGAAAGTTTCAAAATATTCACTAAGCTGTAGTGTCTGTTACCAAATAAAAATTCTTGAGAATGCAACTAATTAGAAATTTGAGGCATAGAGGAGAGGTAGAATCTTAAAACTATTCATTGGTAAGTCACAACAGGATATACTTGCGCTTCAAATTAAACTAAGTTCTTAGAAGGGAAAGAATTTACCAATATTAATGATTTAAATAATTAAAATACAAATACATCTAAAAAATTAAATACACAATACCATTTATATTAGCACCCCCAAAATGAAATAATTTGGAATAAATTTAACAAAATATATAAAGGATCTATATGAGAAAGATTATAAAACTCTGATGAAAGAAACCATAGTTATCTAGATAAATGGAAAGATATTCCATGAATATGGATAGGAACACTCAATATTGTTAAGGTGTCAGTTCTTCCCAGCTTGATCTACAGATTCATAGTAATCTCAATCAAAATCCCAGCAAGTTATTTTATGGAAATTGACAAACTGATTCTAATGTTAATACACAAAGGTAAAAGACCCCAAATAGCCAAAACAACATTGAAGAAGAAGAGCAAGTTTTAAAAACTAAAACTACCAAGCCTCAAGACTTACTATAAATCTACAGTAATAAAGACAGAGTAATATTGGTGAAAGTACAGACAAATAGATCAATGGGACAGAATAGAATCCCCATGTTCTAGTTTGCTAGCTGCCAGAATGCAATATACCAGAAACGGAATGGCTTTTAAAAGGGGGAATTTAATGAGTTGCTAGTTTACAGTTCTAAGGCTGAGAAAATGTCCCAATTACAACAAGTCTATGGAAATGTCCAATCAAAGACATCCAGGGAAAGACACCTTGGTTCAAGAAGGCAGATGAAGTTCAGGGTTTCTTTCTCAAGTGAGAAGGCACATAGTGAACACAGTCAGGGCTTCTCTCTCATCTGGAAGGGCACATGGTGAACACGGCATTATCTGCTAGCTTCCTCTCCTGGCTTCCGGTTTCATGAAGCTCCCCAGGAGGCGTTTTCCTTCTTTATCTCCAAAGGTCGCTGGCTGGTGGACTCTCTGCTTTGTAGTGTTGCTCTCTCTGAATCTCTTTCTCCAAAATATTTCCTCTTTTATAGGACTTCAGAAACTAATCAAGACCCACTCAAATGGATGGAGACATGTCATCCCCTAATCCAGTTTAACAACCATTCTTAACTAAATCACATCAACCAGGGAGATGATCCAATCACAGTTTCAAAACATACAGTATTGAATAGAGATTATTCTACCTTTATGAAATGGGATTTATATTAAAACATGGCTTTTCTTAGGGGACATACTTCCTTTCAAACCAGCACACCCCAAAATAGACCCATAAAAATATAGACAACTGACCTCCGATAAAGGAGTAAAGCCAATTCAATGTGGAAAGCACAGAATTTTGACCAAATGAAACTGGCACAACTGGACATGCATATGCACAATGAGTCTACTCAAAGACCTTACAACTTTAATAAAACTTAACTCAAAATGAATACTAGTCCTAAATGTAAAACGCAAAACTATAAAACTTCTAGATGGTAACACAGAAAAATATGTAGGTGACCTTGGGTTTGGTGATGTTTCCAGATACAACATCAAAGGCATGGTCCATGAAAAAAAACTGTTTGACTTTATTAAAATTAAAACGTCTGCTCTGTGAAAGACACTAATAAAAGAATGAAAAGACAAGTCACAGAAAATATTTGCAAAGCACTTCTGATAAAAGACTTGTATTCAAAATATTCAAAGAACACTTAATACTCAACAATAAAAACACATAATCCAATTTTTAAAATGCGCAAAAAATTCCAACAGACATCATCCCAAAGAAGATATACAGATAGCAAATAAGCATATGAGAAGTTGTTCAAAATCATATGTCTTTGGGGAACTGCAAATTAAAGCAATAATGAAATTGTAACAAATGTACCACTTCAGGACCTTGGAATAGGCGATGGATTCTTAGATTTTATACCAAAAGCATGAGCAGCAAAATAAAATATGGGCAAATTGGATCTCAGTAAAATAAAAACTTTTGTGCATCAAAGGACATTATCAAAAAAGTGAAAAGACAATAGATAGAATGGAAGAAAATATGTGTAAATCATGTATCTGATAAAGGTTTAATATCCAGACTGTATAAAGAACTGCTACAACTCAACAACAAAAAGATAACCTAGTTTAAAAATAGGCAAAGGACTTGACTTGGCATTTCTCCAAAGAAGATATACAAATGGTCAATAAGCATTTGAAAAGATGCTCAACAACATTAGCTATTAGAGAAATGCAAATCAAAACCACAGTGAGATACCATTTCCCACCCACTAAAATTGCTACTATTAAAAAAAAAGTTCAACAAATGGTGCTTGGAGAACTGAATATCCATATCCAAAAGAATTAAAGATGACCCCTATCTTATACCTTACACAAAAATTAACTCAAAGTGAATCAAAGACCTAAACATTGGAGCTTAGATCATAAAATATTTAGAAAAAAATGCAGGGAAATATGTTAAAGATCTTGTGATAGGAGGTGGTTTCCTAGACCTTATACCCAAAGTGCAAGCAATGAAAGAAGAAATAGATAAATGGGATCTCATCAAAATTGAATACTTTTGTGCATCAAAGGACTTTGTCAGGAAAGTCAAAAGGCAGTCTATGCATCTTGAGAAAAGTGAATAAAGAAGCAGTTGCAAAGTCCCCTTGGGGGACTGGGGAGAAAGGAGGAAATATTTAACTTCCCCATTTGGAGAATTTTTGATAGTCTCACAAGCAGTGGGGATAGCCAAATCAATTTGCTGAGCCCTCAATTTTGGGGGTTGCCCCTATGAAACTTATTCCTGCAAAGGATATGCTAAGCCTATTTAAAATTATGCCTAAGAGTCACCCCCAGAGAACGTCTTTTGTTGCTCAGATGTGGCCTCTCTCTGGAAGCCAACTAGGCAGGCGAACTCACTGCCCCCACTCCTATGTGGGACATGACTCCCAGGGGTCACATTCTAAGCATGACACAAAGGGACAAATATTGTATGATCTCACTGATATGATATAATTAGAATAAGCAAATTCAGAGTCAGAAACTAGAATATAGGTTACCAGGGGACTGGGTGGAGGTGGGGAGTGAGGAATTAATGCTTAAATTGGAACAGGGTTTCTTTTTGGGGTGATGGAAAAGCTTTGATAATTGATGGTGGTGATGGTAACACGACATTGTGAATGTTATTAACCTCACTGAATTATATATTAGAATGTGATTAAAAGGGGAAATTTTAGCTTGTATATATGTTTACTAGAATACAATTTTTTAAAAATCATACAACTGTACAACACAAACAGTGAACTTTAATGTAAACTATGGACAGTGGTTAATAGGATATTGTTGTTTCATCATTTGTTACAAAGGTGCCATAGTAATACAAAGTGTTCATAGGGAAAACTATGTGTGTGTGAGGAGAATATATGGGAACTCTGAATTTTCTGCATGGTATTTCTATAAAACTACAACTTCTCTAATAAAAAAAATTTATTTTTTTTAAACCCTCCTGTTCTTTGTCTAAATGAGGTTGAGTTCACTCTCTCTCCCTACCATGGTAGATATGAATGAAATCATCCTTGCCTGGTTGAAATTATCCAGTGCAATACATTTTCTTTGACAGTTTTGGTGCCTGATTTGGGTGGGAAAAACTCATCACTGGACCCATGGACCTCTCACCCAAGACCCCAGGTTTGCACCTCTGAAGGCTTTGTCTTCACAGTGATTAATATCAGGATCTATTAGTGATTCTGGAGAACTCCTCATTCAGTTCTCTGGACATCCGTCCATTGATATAGTAAAAGACTCATCTTTAATTCTTTTTTTGAGTACTCTTTTTATATACCCAAATCTCATGGCATGGGGGTTCACTCCCTGAGTCTTTTAGTTTGAGCAAGATGCTTACTGGTCAGAAGTCTTTCTGGCTCTTTTAAGTGGGGATTTCGTCCTTGACTCTATTGAGCAGGACTCTTCCTGGCTCCTGTCAGTTTGAGTAAGAACTTCCTGGAAGTATTCTTGGCTCTTTTGAGCAGGGATTTAATTGGGCACGATTCATCCCAGCTCTTTTTGTGAGGCCTCGGTCTTTTTTGTTCATCTCTGTAGAGATGTCACTTAAATTTTAATCTTCCTATTTTGGTGGGATCTCATTTAAATTTTCATCTTTGTTTTGGCACCTGTTTTCACTATGAGCAATTCTCAGTGTTTTCATTTCTCCCTCTCTAAAAACTCTGGTTGATAATAATCAACTGCGGTGCTAATTTCATCTGTTTTCATGCTGGATGGCTTGATTTCACTAGAACTTCAGTGGCTTCTTTGGGAAAATTGAGATATCCCCCAAATGGCTTCATCTAAGACCTCTCCTTTCTCATCATCCCCTACCCTCTTCCTTCCTTCTTTTTACATTTTCAACCTTCCTTTCACCTCCTTTGAATCTTTCCCTTCCCACTCTAACCCCTCAATTTCCTATAGTCAGCAGAGCTTTAGGCCCTCTCTGACCATTGGGGGTCCCCAGGGGCTCAGAAACTCTAAAAGCAACCATCTGGGGCTAAGAAATTTTAATTAAAAAGAGACTGAATATTTTATCCATTCAGATAGACCTTGGAACCCCCCATAAGGCCACTTGGTCCCCTGTCTCTTGCCCAAAATTTTAGTCAACAGCTGCTATAAGATTGCATAAGAAAAAAGAAAATCTTAAAATTCTCCTCCAGATATACTGGTGGGAAAACTTAGCCCTCCTACTGAACAGGTAAGCTTATTCCTTGTGCTAGGAACAACTTATTCCTTCTGCTAGAACATAGTCCAGGTTAAAAATACAAGTGTGGGGCAAAGACAGAAGTCAGCTCTTTTATATTAACTAGTGAGTTTTATATTTCTTTTTCATGGCTGAAATTTTTAAAAATTGAATCCATACCCTCTCTATTTGTGTCTGTATGCTTATATGATATTATGATACAAAATATCATACATATTTTCCTATATCTGGAAAGTATTACCAAATTAATTTGAACAGTCCTTATAAGAGCTCTATTCTAATTGGCTTCAACATAAATAAGCACTTAAATATCCCTAAAACTCCCCAAATTTAGGAAACTAAATTGTAACATTTCCAATGATTTTTTTAAGTATTCTTATAAAAATAACTCAGAATATTTTAAGAATGTAAGTTTATGTAATTTAAATAAATCTTTTAGCAAACAAGACTTTAATATTGATTGTTTAATAAAAACAGCTATGTCTTCTGAGTTATCAATGTTTAATACAAGCACACATTCTATTCTTCTTGAATATGTTCTTCCAACCTTATACAGGTTTATTGATCAAATAAGCTAGTATTACAAGTACTACATATTTAAAATGATGAAAATATTTGTGTTCACAAAATTGAGTCGTTATTTTGACAAACCTAATTTCAGTAGTAATTGTGTTTTACAGGATGTCAGTTTAAGAGTTTCCAGAATCTTTTGGCAACTTATGCCCCAAATAGCCAAACTATCTTAAAAAAAAAAAAAAAAGAAAGAAAGAAATCTGAGAACTCACACTTCCCAATTTTAAAACTCATTACAAAGCTACAATAATCAAAACAGCATGGTACTGGCACAGGATAGACAGACCAATGGAATGGAATTGAAAGTTCACAAATAACCCCTCACACCAAAGTCAACTGATTTTAACAAGGGTGCCAACTCCACATCTTGACCTTAGTAAAATCAAGATGCTTCACTGGCCGGCAGATGGGGATTGTTCCTTATTTTAACCTTCTCCCTATTTTTCTCCCTAGTTCGAGCATCTAGAGTGATGCGAGAGAGGCAGGCGCCCAGAGCTCAAATCGAAGGCGGCACTCAGTCTCAGGCTCCTTCCAAGTTTCGACCCTGCACGCAGTAAGTAGATGTAAAATAAATACATGTTGAATCAAAAAATGAATCCTCATTTCAAAAGAGCGAGCTATGAGTCAGGTCTCTTTAAAGGCCATGGCAAGGGACCAGACGCACCTAACGACAACCACCCATTTATTTCCCTCCACCCCGCGCGGTCCTCCTTGCCCACCGCAGCGCACGCCACGTCACCGGTAGAACCAGGAGCAGCCACGCGGAGCTCGGCCACAGCCACAGCCCTGTCCAGTGGAGTGGCCGGCGCAGCGGAGCCACGGTCCGCCAAGCAGACTACAGGCTTTACTTCTCGCGGGACGGAGCCGACAGAACCGAAGACCAGGTAGGTGGATGAAAGACCCAACTCCCGGCGATTTGCTTGTCCGGGCTCCTTGGACCCTCTCAGCTACTCTGCGGAGTCGTTTTGGTTACCCCTGTTTCACACCAGAAGCTCGGGGCGGGCGACTTGCCCAAGAGCACCTCTGGCGAGCGGGACGCACGAGGCTGGTGGGGGCAGGAGGCGGATGCACAGTAAGCCGGGACTCCCGGCCCCTGCCCCGCCAGGAGGGCAGTCATTGACCCCCGGGCTTACCAGGAGTAACACAGCCGCCGGGGTCAGCCTCTGAGTCACCTTTATAAATGGAGGGATCCGGTTCATTAGGGACGGTGCTGTAATGAGGAGTGACTAAGTGTTGTGACTAAGATGAACGAATGCAACAGTGGGGCGCCCTCCTCAGGTGCGACTGCTCTTACCATCCATAGGAGAAACTTAAATTGCTCAGACCAGAAGCCAGTTAAATCCCAGGACGCTTCAGTTAACCATTTCCTTACAGGGGACCTTTAATTTCCCATTCCCTTATTGCCCAAGAAGTGGTTTATGATGCTGTCAAGCAAATCCTAATCTACTCATTCTATAATCATTGTGTTTTACCACCTCAGAGCAGTTTTAAAATCAATTTTAACTGCAAAGCTTAGGTGGCATTCCTATTACAGATTAATATAAATGCAGCACCTTTTCTCCCAGCATCTTGCATTCCAGTTATTTTGTTGATGCTACTTAATTTCTTTTTTCTCACATCACTGAAAATGGTGTAATGTACCGAAAAGCACAGGCAGGCCCAGATTCAAATGCCAGCTGTGCCATCTGCCAACTGTAGGGTGGAAATCGCAGAAGACTGAGAGGGGATGAGTCGACCCCAACTGGCTGAGAGGCCTTCAGAAGGTCACAGTTTTCTGGACAACAGTTGTAACAGGTTAGGTCCAGCTGTAGAGTTCTAAAATTCTAAATTACACCTACTCTTAACTTTACCTCCTCTGGGGAGCCTTGCATGAGAAAAAGTACTCTTCCAGCATTACTGACATCATAGTGACAGCTATAGGATGGATTTGCTGCCCAGGATAGTGATTTGCAAAGTTGTGGCACATACATACCACAACTGTAGAAAATTGGAGAAATTGCCAAAAAAGGAAAAAGGGTAAAATTGGCAGTTTTTGCCATTTATATTTCATTCACATTTAAGGATAAATTAAAATATGTATAATTTTTAATCAATTTCACATCTGCTTAATTCCTGCGAACACAGAGAATGTCTTCTATTATTTTTACCAACTTTTCTTTCAACCCCAAAGCACCCAGAGGCTTCACTAATGCTTCACAAGCAAACGAACATATACTCCAAGAGATTTATGGAAAAATCTCTGACTTTACTCGCCCTTTGTTGCTGCATGGCACTGAGATGTGATACTCAAATGCTGGTTAACACTGAGGTCAAGACACGTTATGTTCAACTTGCTTTTGGAATGCCACATACAATTTTGGAACCATATTTACACAGATGACAAGTAATCAAAAGCATGATGAAGGGACGTATGGACTTACACACAAAAACAGTATGGCAGAGACTGCTACTTGTCAACCAATATCTATTTTCCTTTTCTTCCTTAATAAAGTCCCCATTTTTTTCCTGGGCACAGGGCTCTCCAATATAAAAGGCTAAATTTCCTGGCTTCTCTTGCAACTAGATGTGGCCATATGACCAAATCTTGACAACAGGAACATAAATGGAAGTGTTTTCTATGACTTCTGGGAAAAGCCTTTAAAGGGAGGGATGTGCCTTTCTTTCCATCTTCCTTCTTCCTGCTGGCTAGAATGCAGATACGGTAGCTAGAGCTTGAACAAAATCCTAGACCGTGATGTAGAAACCACACATTGAGACTATGTAACTACAAAACAGAGGGACGCTGGGTCCCTGATGACTTTGTGAAACTTCCCCGAGCAGCCATAGAATGAGACCTCTGAACTTGTAGAACATAAGAATTTCATTTAAGTTACCCTATTGAAGTTTTCTCACTTTCAGTAGAACCAAATCCTAATCACTACAAATGATCAAAGGAACTGAGCCAATTTTGCGTGGAGTGGACTAGGGGTTTAAGACATGGTACTAATCTTTAAATCTTCAAAGAGCTGACACCTAGGTACGTTAGTCGGCATGCATTGTGATGTTTTGGATGGTAAAAGTAAGGTTCCCATGTAGAAGTTACGGAGAGATGGGTTTTGACTAAAAAGTAGAATTCCTTTTCTAACAAAGGAATGGGCCATCTCAAGTAGTCCCACAAAAACCATTTATTGTACAATTACTCTATGCCAGGCACAGTCTATGTGGAAGGAGTAGAGAGGTGAATAGAGCATAGACCTTTTCATTCAAAAAGCTCACAGTGCTAGCCCAGTGCTGTTCAAACCAGCTATGATGAAGAACCCTTTAGCATTTTTTTCCCAATCCACTGAGGACCAATATTTTATAAAATACAATAAAGATGAACTCTTAGAAGCAGGAAGCCTGGGTAAGCTACTATAAATTTGTATTAGATAATTTCAGGATCCTTTAACTCAAAAAAACGTGTCACCTAACCTCTCTGATTTTAGAAAGTTCCCTAATGTCCAAAATTATGTCTTGTTTGTGTTCATTTTGGAATAAAGGTAACATCTAAAACTATAAAAAAATGAACTCTTGGAAAAGTGAAATAAAAAGACATACACATACACACACAAAAAAAAAATACCAAGAAATTAAATTTAAAAAGACATGCAGATACAAGCCCCCAATTTTTATTATTAGAGTCAAAACATAAAACTACTGTTAAATTGCTATAAAAGTTTACAAATATATATAGTATTCATTTCTGTGTTGACCTCCTCAGTGATGGGTAATGACCATTTGTATAGACCAGGACAGTTTGCAGATTGTACTTTGAAGTGCACTGGTTGAGGTAGACCTAAAATGAGGGTCATTCTATAAAACAATTGGCCTGTACTCTTCAAAAGTGTCAGCATCTTGAATGACAAAGAGAAAGACTGAAGAGCTATTCCACATTAAAGATATTAAAGAGATATGGCAACTAAGTACAGCACTTTATCTTGGATTAAATACTGAAAAGCACAGTAATGAGACAAATGGTGAAATTTGACCACGGACCATATATTAGATTAGTAGTATTGCAACAATGCTAGATTTCCTGAATTTGATAATTTGATAATGGTTTTACAAGAGAATGCCCATGTTCTTGAGACATGTTCCCTCACATATTTAGGGTAAAGGATCATGGGATGTTTGCAACTTAATTCTGAAATGTTTCAGTGTAAAAAAAGAATCATACACATATACCCGTATATGCACAGAGACAGATATCAGATACAAATATGGCAAAATGCTAACATTGGTGAATCTATGGGAAGGGCATTGTACTATTGTTGTTGATAGGTTTTATTTCATTTCTAAAATAACAATTAAGTATACACGTCCCGGTATGTGCCTCAGTCCATACTTGTGCTCACACTCACACTCCTGGGCCCAGGAGCCACCACCGCCACGGTTCCAGCCCTTACCACACCGCCTCGTGAGGGGAAAGGAGAGATTAAGGCTGGACACCCATCAGCCCTGCAGGCTGATAGAATGCGAATTGTGTAGTGTTTTAGTTTGCAAGCAGTCGGAATGCAATGTACCAGAAATGGAACGGCCTTTAAAAAGGGAATTTATTAAATTGCAAGTTTACAGTTCTATGGCCATGAAAACATCCATATTAAGTCACCAACAAGAGGTTACCTTCACTCAAGAAAGGCTGATGCTGTCCAGAACTACTCTGTCAGCTGGGAAGGCACGTGGTTGGCGTCTGCTGGGATCTCTGGCTTTTGGACACGTCTTTCAGCTGGGAGGGCACAGGATGACCTCTGCTAGCTTTCTCTCCTCATTTCATAAGGCTTCCGTGGGGGCCTTTTCCTTCTGCATCTTCAAAGGTCTCTGGCTTTGTGGGCTCTGTTAGCTCTGAGCTTTTTCCAAAATGGTTCCCTCTTAAAGGGCTCCAGTAAGCAACTCTACCTTGAGTGAAGGGGACATATCTCCATGGAAATCACCTAATCAAAAGTTATCTCTCACAATTGGGCGGGTCATATATATGTGGAAACAATAAAAAAGATCCCACCCAGCAATACTGAATGAGGATTAAAGAGCTCGGCTTTTCTGGTGTACATGACAGCTTCAAACTGGCACGTGCAGGAACACCCACATGTTGGAGACGGCAAAAAAGAGAAAGACAAGAATGACCAAGAATGGGAAGGCCCCAGTCTACCTAAACCGAGGGTGCTCATCTCTGGTGTCATTGCTGGGGATGAAAAAGACTTCCCGCAGCCACACAGGTGGCACACCAGAGCCCCACGCCTCCGTGAACGAGCACCCTTCCCTGAGGACCCAGCACATCCAGCAGCCTTGAAGTGACCCCAGGCTCTCGCTCCAGTGCCTTGGGTGCTCCCACGGTTGATATCTACCAACAGAAGAACTGGTGTCTTCAAAATACCACTCTGTTGGGAGATCTAAGGCAAAGCAAAGCGTTCCTTCCTTTGCTTTAGATTTCCATATTTAATACTAGAAAGGATCAAACCCCAAACCTTGCTTACATAGAGTCCTGGCTCAATGTCATGTCAGGATCATTCGTAAACCTGTGTTCTACCCCACTTCTCCTCCTACCACAATTTGATCCAGAACTGCCATTATGAGAATTCCCTAAGACCTTAGAAACATGAAGTGAAGAGTTTAGCTTTAGTTCTATTTTGTAATTCCCTTAAATCCATTCCTGTGCTCTTAAAAACAGTGGGATACAATTTGGTAGAGAAGACTAAGATTAGAGAAAAAGCTCAATCATTTCAAGCTTTTAAAAAATAGGACATTAATCTTATTGGAGAGTAAGAAATGAGAGTCAATTAAAATTCCAGGCGGGGGGTGGGGTGCAGAGCAAGAAATAGTTTTAAACAAGACACAGCAGCATTGAATTTCCACCCCTGATGTGGCAGGGGTGACACCAAGCACTCACAGGAATGGCATGGTTTTTCTCTCAGAAAGCACAAGAAAACCACACATCTTTGACAAGTTTCTTATTCTAGCAGTCCTCTTGCTATAAATCAGGATTTAGGCTATTTGCTCAAAGGAAGTATGTCCTAAATGAGGTCTCTCCATGTGCATTCCCGATGTGAGATTGCCTCACTATGCAGAGGGCCTCTGCCTGGGAAACTGGGGGTGGACGTGTGGTTTTTCTATAACCATCTCAAGAGCTGCCTTTGACTTCTTTAAATGATCACTGACCAAGGTGAAGAATAGATGTGTAGCTAATTCTGGGACACCCGAATAAGAGATTGAAAGCACGTAAAGATCAGATAAAAATCTCCCCAGTTTATTTGGAAATCCCTTTTGTCTCCTAGGGACATTAATCCCGTTAGCAGGTTCCATTTCAGTGAGGAAAAAACTGTCAGTTGATATGTGTCAAGGATTCCTCTTGTGCTGATTGCACAGTTGCCTGTGGCTGTGTTCATTTAGGTATGGCAGATTGTCCCATGTTATTCTGCACGTTTCCTGCCCACGGACATCCTGGGGAGCTCCACGGATGGTGGCTGTAGTGTTCTGCCAGAAAGCACAGGGCTCTTTTACTTAGGCACTGAAGACTTCCAGAGCAGATGCTTGTGGCAGAGGCAGCCCTGTCTGGCTTGCTCCAGTTTTTTGTTTTTTGTTTTGTTTTGTTTTGCATGGGCAGGCACTGGGAATCGAACCCGGGTCTCCCGCATGGCAGGCAAGAATTCTGCCACTGAGCCACCGTCACACCACCCTTGCTCCAGTTTTATTTGCTGCAGGTCACAGTGACTCTGAGAGCATTCACACCACCAGCCTTTCTGATCCTATTATCAAATCCATGTCTGACAACTGGTAAAAGTAAATGCAGACCTAGTCTGACCTGTCTCTTCTGTGCTTTCCTAAAAGAGAAGCACAGCATTGCTTTGCACCTTAAAGACAATGTTTGGTTTCTCATCTAGTTGACTAGTATTGGAAGCCAGTGTGTAACTAGGTCACATCTCATTTTGTCAATTTGTAGGTTTCAATCGCTGATATGTTGATATAGCTTTTAGTGATCTAGACTTGACCTTGGTGTTCCTGGGGAACACCCTAAGGAAGTGGCCTTCTCTGGTCAGAATTGTGAAGCTGGCATCATGGGGAGGGGCATCCCGCTCTGGGCCAGGCCTTTGCAGTCAATGCATCAGCTGCAGTGAAATGTATAGGCATCCTCATGTTTTGTAGTTTTACAATCAAAAGGAGTGCATTATTTAATTTAACTTGTGTGGTCAGTTTACTTGAACACCATAATTACATGGAATTTTGAAGGGGAGTGAGATCTTTTTGGTTTGTACAAGTTAGTAGGATGCCCCAATATATCCCAGAGTAATTTGAGTAGAGAATAAAAAAATATTTGCAAAGGCCCCTTAGGGGACTGGGGAGAAAGGAGGAAACATTCAATTTTCCCACCTGGGGAATTCCTGATATTCTCACAAGCAGTGGGGACAACCAATTCAATAGGCTGAGCCCTCACTCTTGGGGCTTGCCCTGTGAAGCTTATTCCTCCAAAGGAGAAGCTAAGCCTACTGATAACTATGCCTAAAAGTCACCCCCAGAGAACCTCTTGTGATGCTCATATGTGGCCTCTCTCTCTCTCTAAGCTGACACGCCAAGTGAACTCACTGCCCTCCCTACTTTGTGGGACATGACTCCCAGGGAGTGTAAATCTCCCTGGCAACACGGGACCTGACTCCTAGGGATGAGCTGGGACCCGGCATCATGGGATTACAAAAGCCTTCTTGACCAAAAGGGGAAAGAGAAAAATGAGACAACATAGAGTCTCAGTGGCTGAGAGTTTTCAAACAGAGTTGAGAGGTTATCCTTATACATTATATAGATATTCCTTTTTAGTTTATGGTGTATTGCAGGCTAGAGGGAAGTACCTGAAACTGTTGAGCTGTGTTCCAGTAGCCTTGATTCTTGAAGACTATGTAACTATGTAGCTTTTATAATGTGACTGTGTGATTGTGAAATCTCGGTGTCTGATGCTCCTTTTATCCAGGGTATGGACAGATGAGTTAAAAAATAAATAATAGGGGGAGATAAAGGGTAAAAATGGGATAGATTGAAATATTATCAGTGAGAGGGAGGGGCAAAGGGTATGAGACATATGAGGTTTTTTTTTTCTTTTTATTTCTTTTACTGGAATGGTTCAAATGTTCTAAAAAATGATCATGGTGAAGAATACACAATGAAGTGATGATATTGTGAGCCACTGATTGTATGATATGGTTGGACTGTATATGTATGACTATTTCTCAATAAAAATATTTTTTTTTAAAAAGGAGTGCTGTGTTATTTCCAAAGGTTATTACCAGAAGCAAAGGATGGATAAGTGTTGTAGGAATGCTGAGAGGGGGTTCTTTCATGGGTAGATGATATCTAAGGCCCAATCTAACCCTAAGGCTCTGTGAGCCTATAATGTTGGTGTTTTGCAAATAATCCAACTTCAATATTATCAAATTTGTATTCTTGCCCCCAAAATCACAACAAATATTAATTTTTCTAATTTTTAATTTAATACAATTAAAAATGAACCTATATAAACAATGACTAGAAAGATAATATTTTCCAACAAATACTGCACTGGAAGAATTTATGTAACACATATTCAAAAGTAGATTAAAAAATTGCATAAAGTCTTTTTATCTTTCTAATTCTCTAACAAATTAAAATCCAATTATTTTATTGTAGTTTAAAAATAGTCCAAAGAGCTAAATAAACCAAGAAGAATTATATCTAGTAGAATTTATTTCAAAGTTCAAAATTAAAAGAACATCCTCAGCCACAGATTTATAAAATGCTACATTTTTTATTCAACATTTAAATGAAGCATCTTCAAAATCCTCCCCCCAAATTAGTAATAACAAATAAAATAAAGGTCTTTAAAATCCTGACTTTGAAACAGGATAGATGAACCATCATTAAATTGTTTTAAAAACATAATAAGTATTGAGAAAATATGGATTGAGCAGCACTGGATTCCTTCATTAAAAGGATAAGCAATAATTAAAAAGCTACTGAATAACTAATGGTCTTTCATCCAGACCTATTTTAGGCACAAGCTTGCACAAAAACACACATATATGATTTCTAAAAGCATAAACTTTCAATTGGAGGATATAGAAATTGATACATAGACAGCATTTACCACACAGAGACTACTCCTAAAATTGCAAGGGCTTATAACGTTCCTGTGTGCTAAAAAATCCTAGCCTACCAGCTTCAGAGAAAGAAAGGCGTTCACTGAAGAGGAGCTTTGTCCACTTTGGCTTCAGCATCCTCTTCCATTCTTAGCCCTGAAACTGGATAAAGAGGCAAAGATAGAACTATCTGGCTTATGTCACAAAATCACCCGAGCCACCACATAACAATAAAACAGTATTAACTTTGCAATAGACCTGTAAAATGTGAAAGTATTTAAAAAAAAGAGAATGAACCCAATCACTCTGGGGGGTGTTAATGGCCTGAAATAGTTGTTTTTAAAATATTTCACCTCTGTTCTTTTATATAAATTAAAATATGAAACAGGTTAACCCAGCTTTAATGAAATTACCTCTATGTCTTAACTAATAATACAACAGACTCCCTTAAAGAAAAGATGACTAGCTTTGGAATTGGAGGAAAGAGAAGAATTTGAAAGGACATGAAGTTCACAGCTGTGATGCTCTAAGACAGCTAACAATGGTGCTACAACAATCCTACATCTCTCAGAGCTTCCTACAATGATGTGGGAAGAATATTAGACATGCCACCCAAGTCCAGGAAAGTCAATACAAAGTGGGAGAGTACACAGAGGGAAAAACTTTATTAAACTTCACGTCATCCAGGCAAACATGACGAAGAAACAATAAACTATGCTATTTCTCTTCTAATCAGAAATTGCTGAATTTAGATCCCTGGCCTTTATATACCAAACATTTTTTTTTCCTTTAACAACTAGAAAATGGAAAACATCTGCTGGGATACACAAAGTACCATGGATGGGACTCTGCTTTTAAAACTGAAGGAGGGTACAAAATGCCAAAGAAATGAACAAGGGACATTCATCAGAGTCTGAATGCTATGCTATGGCTAGGCATTTGCTCCATAAGCTGATTCGCTTTGTCAAAGGAACCCTACCACAAAACAGAAATTTTCCTTTGAGGTTAGAAGCATTTTGCACAGTGCTCAGAAACCCCTCTATGTGCCTGCTTACCTAACTGACTCTAGAAAAGCTGACTTTTCTGCAAAGAGATGGTTTTCTTTTTCCCAAGGTCAACCTTTATTCTTTAATAAAATATACTTAGGAATATGAAAAAGGAAAAAAAAGAACACATTAAGGGAAATAAATGTATATAGGATTAGAAGCAAGGTTTAGTTAGAAAAGAACTTAAGACACAAATTCTAATATAAATTAATGCTACAGAAAAGTAGGACACATTAAACAAAGCAAGTTGTCATGTTTGACAACAATCCTTCAATACTATCATAAAAATGTTTAAAACATTAAGAGGCATGCAAGCATGTTTTAAAGAAGGAAATAATCTATAAGACACCACTTTCCTACTAAGGAAATATTTAGAAAACAGTAATAGCAAGAACAGAAAGGGTAAACATCAAAAATAAAGCAAACTCAAATCACTTTAACAACTGAAAGGTAATAGCAACCACAAAATACATAAAGCAACAAAGTACAAAATCAGTGGAGAAGGGCACGGACCATATATGTGTTTTGTATCCCTTACACAAGGAATTTAAAGCAAGGGTTTTAATTAAATGATACATATTCTGATATCATTAAAATGATATTTAAAATGGACTAAAATTGAACAAAAATAACGTTAAGTACGATTCATGGGAAATGGCAAAGAGAACTAGAAGGAATTATATTTTTCCTCTCTTACTTTTAAAACACTCAGTGAAATCACAATTTTAAAATCACATGGAAAATAAATCATTACTCATTAAAAAATACTCCAAGGAGGGACAAAATTATAAGAATCATAAAATAAAATTTAAACTTTAATTATATCATACACAACCTAGAAAGCCTTGTGAAATAAAAAGATAAAATAAGAGGAGGTAGGTAAATTTGCACAGCAAAAGTCAAATATGCTTATAATCAATCATGAATAAACTATAAATGAAACAACACTTGAAGGCAACCAGAAGCATGAATGTGTAGGGAGGATTATACTGTCAAGGGCAGGGTGGCAAAAAGGTTGGGCATTGCATTAATTTTCATCAACAGGATGACAACAATTAAAATGTAGATAAAAGCCTTGCAGTAAAAATTGTAGACATCTGGAAAGAAACATGAATTGTAGTTGTTTTTCTACAAAATTCTATAAGCAACATTTGAAAAATCTAAATTCCTAAAATTAAGGTTTCATTGGTTTGGTTTGGTTTGGTTTCATCTCAGACTGGAACCATAGCTCTAAATTTTCAATTTGTTGTCCTTACAACTTACTCCTGCTGCTGCTTGTTCAAGTTCAGCTCTGGATTTTCTAAGAAATGGTTTTGAATTCTTGCTAACTACTCATTTTGAAGAAGAAAATTCAAAAGTGGGTAGGGGAAGTCTGGAATCCTGATAATGACATTCTGTAAACGATGAGCCAAGAAAAGATCGGATTTCCTTCAAATCTCACACCTTGAAAGCAAACCAAATTTTAGGGGGAAGCAAAGAGAGATGGATATAAATCTACATATAAACAAATAATAATTACGGACTTTCAGTTGTATAACCCACAAGAAATGAAAAAGTAAAGTTTGTATTTTACTTAATATACCTTAGTCTTCCAATTCCAACAAAGACAAATGAATCTAAAAAGTATTAAGTTGAGGCACCAGTAGTCACGGGCGAAGGTGGACTTCCCTAGCAGGTTTTTCAGGAATAAAAACCTTGCATGACACTCGTCATCCAACTCTGGCTCTTTTTCTTCTTGATTATACTGCACAGCTACAAAACAAAGATTAAAACTCATGCTTAACCATAACTAGACATTTCAAATTTTCTCCTTAAGGAAAACAGATTTCTTACCCGCTCTATTATTGGCTCTGCTATCTTAAAAATCACATTATCACAAAGCATTAACATTTTTAAATGTTTTTTCCTCATGTGAAAAACAGATTTGTATTTAGGCCTACAGTAATACATATCTGTTCAATTAGCATGTAAAATAATGCTGTTGTAAGCACATTTTAGTTTTAAAAAATGTAGAGACATGTCTGAGGATTTTTTAATCACTACTTGTAAATCACAACTTTTAATGAGTTATTCTACAATATCATCTTTTAAAAGCTAATTTTATTAATATATATATCCAAGTATACTATAATATTCACGTTTTATAAAAACTCATATGAAACAAAATTCTTACTAATACATACCACTGTCAGCTAAATCAAAGGTTATTTAATATTAAAGAAGTATGAAGAAAAATGGTATAAATTAAACACAGAACCAATCCTTTCTAAAAGAGCTGTAAAGAATATTATTAGCAATTCTGTTTGAAAGAATTCACTTACAAATGCCCAGTACTCACAAAAACTGGAATTCCTTAATTCTAATGTAATTTTAGACTAGTAGTTCTTACTTGAATAAAATAAAGGATAATTTGTTAGAAACTGTGAGGTACGTCTACATTAATAGCCATCCATTATCTACTCATACCAAAAAAAAAGCACATTTCAAGAAAGTGCTCTAAGTTGCCCTACAACTTCTGATTTAACCCTTATCTGCCATCTAAAAAAGTTTACCCTAGGATAATTCCCGTTATCACAGTTTCTGGTCACAGATAGTAGTTACCAGCAAAAGGATGTTATAGGCAATTTTTCTTTTCTTTTCTTTCTTATTTATTTACTATTTAAACAATAGAGATAGGTATTCTTCTCCATATCTAAAGAAAAGTAGCGCTATTATGATGTTGTGTGGTTTTCTTAAAGTCAATATAAACAGGATGTTTACAGATTGCTGTATTTAATTTTGGGATTCATGATTTTTTTTTAAATCTGAAATATGTTTGGAGAAGTATGCAATGACTAGTCAAAAAATTTATAAAATAAGGACTAAGAGTTTAAGTAATTTTTAAGGTTAAGAGAAACTTAACGTATAATTATGAGGCATTATGGTAGACTGATTCACAGAAAAACTCTTAACATGCATTCCTATACTACAGAGATCGGAAAGCTAAACCCGATTATTTCCAACCTCCCTTGCAGCTAAGAGTCCAGATATGACCGATAAGATCAATCAGATGCACTCACTTGAGACTTTTACTCAGAACTGAGTTACATGGGGAGAGAGGCAGGGCATGAGGTATCCATTTTTGCAGGTACAAAGTGTGGTGAGGTGTTGTAGTTGTGAAGTTGACAGCTGTTCACCGCTTCCTGATCCAGCTGGCAGCTTTCTGATCCAGTGGGTGGCTCCCTGATCCGGAAGGCAGTTTCTTGATTGTTCCAAGCAGCAGCAAATTTGGCAGCCCACTCTTTGTGTTGTAGTTCCTAGAAGCTCAATCTAGGTTGTTTCTATAACCCTCCCAAATATTCTGTGAGCTATTAATACCCTTAGTAAGTTCCTTTCTGTTTAAAAACTAAAGAAGATTCCATTTCCTATAACCAAGAATATTGACTTATACAGAATGTGGTAGCTAGCAGTAGAGTGCAGCAAATGAAAGAATCTTAAACATGGGGTTGGCTTAGTTGAAATAGGGCTTTGAGTAGTGAGACCTAAAGTCGTGGGACATTAAAGTATTAGACATTGTGGTGGTAGAATTTCAAAATGCTAGCACGTGTTGGCTGTTTCTTGACTCTTTCACCAAAATCCTATAAAAGAGATGTATCTCAGTCTGCAGAGATGCAAGGGAATATAGTTTTGCTGAGGGAAATACTGTCTACAATATAAATTGACAGAGTCCCCTTGAAGCTGTGAAGAAATGAAAAGTTTTAAGATTCTGAGGAAGTAGCCTTAGCAGTGTCCTCAACTTTTTTCAAAAATCTTCCCTTAAGAATTGTCTGCCAGATAATGGGAATCACCCTAAGGAAAAAGATCAGGCTAAGAATGTTGCCATCCAATCCAAGCCTGTAGTTTAAAATGGTCTCAAGTAGGTACCATCCATTAAAGACCCAAAAGGATGGGGATAGCATAGAGGCTGGCAAGTTAAAAGATGAGGTTCTTCGGTATTAAAACCTGTCTTGATAACTTTGACTGCAGGCTTCTCATGAGAATTACTGACAGATCAGGAACTTATTAACTTTTTGAGAACAATTTTGCCAAAAACAAATACCAAACCTGCTGGCCTGCAATAATCTGTGACTATTAAACCATCTAAAAGAATCCCCACAACCCCAAACACACACTAACAGGAAGTAAACAGCTAAAGCTGTACAGGCTCTCCAGTGCCTACTTAGATGTATCCTTCAAAACTAATGGACGATAAAAACCTCCTACAGGACAAAGTCAAGGGCCACTTAGATCATTAGACAAGGGAGTTCCTCCCAGAAAGGTGAATCAGGGTTTGCCTGATAGGTAAACAGAGGAAAATATTCATGGTCAGAGTAAAGAGAACTTCCTATTTTTGCCAAGCAGTATTTTTTTAATTGCTTTGGATCAGTGACCACTGTGTCTCATGTTGTCCTCTTTTCTAAAAGACATGTTTTATTTTAGTTATCTCGTACCTATACCACCAACATGCATATGGTACTTTGGGGACAAACAAGTTGCTTTTAGTTATTAGACGGCCACAATACAAGGAGTCAAATCCTGGCTCGATGGAGGCAACTATACCCAGATATCATAGTCTTTTAACTACATGCAATAATGGATTAGAACTTGGAGGATTCCCTTGGTGGGTCCCTGGTGCCCACAGCCCTCCTCTTTGCTGACCCGAGGTGGTCACACAGGTTCAGGCCCTCTTTCTGAGTTCTGTCCTTGTGTTCAAACACTGCCAAGGTACCTTCTAGCCATGGTATTCTGTGGAGTACAGAGGTTTTCTCAAGAGTTTTCTATGTTTCAAAAGAATGTACATCGAGATTTAGACAGCCCACAAAGCTGACTTGGTTACAGCAAGATGTTACAACTGAACGTTGCCTATCAGAAGTTCCTGCTTCCCTCCTTCCTTAGTTGTAGATTCCTAACTTTTAGCTGATCACATTGCTGCATGGACTTCTCAATCTCCAATGCAGCTAGGGGTGGTCATGTAACTCGGTTCTGGCCAAGTTCAAGTCTTACGTAGTCCTAGAAAACTGCCTAAAGAAAGCAGATCCAACTGGAGAAAGGCTTTTCCTTGTCCTTCTCCAATGCCTCCAGCAGGAGTCTTATAGTGAGGTATCTTGACGATAATAACTATCCACTGAGGGATGCAGAGCAGGAAGATAGGAATGTGGACACCACCTACTTCTAGACTTTTTTATGTAAGAGAGAAAAGTAACTTAAACTACGGCTATCTTTGGTTTTTCTGGTTTTGCTGAACCTAATCTTAAATGATTAAGTATAAAGCAAAAGTATGTCTGAAAAATGACCTGAAATGGTAGCAAAAGCCAGTCAGTTGAAGAATTTCTAGAAAGTTAAGGTTGCTAAAAGTAGAGAAAAGTTTCCAGGAACACTGAGGAATACTATGGCCTTCTTCTCAAGAGAAGAAATGTTACTTGCAGAGACTTTTTATGAGAGATAGGATGATAAGCACTCATAAAAGAGTGTCTGTCTTAACAAGTAAGTGAGAGCAATTTATTTTAAAAGTAATAGGCAGCGCTTCCTCACTTAAATGATTACTGTCCGTATCATTAAACTATGGCATAAAGCCACTTAATCCAATCACTAAAAGGAGAGAGCAAAGAAAAAAGGAAGGGAGAAGGTGAGAGCAGATATTGAGTTAGTTTTTTTCCTGGTTCTGGTTGACTTCAATTCTTAAACATCTGTGTCCAAAAAATGTGTCCCATTTTAAAGGTATCTTTCTTTATTACAAATATGCTTTAAAATCTTTATTAAGCAGAGAGAAAGGAAGGGAAGTAAAAAGATGAAACAGATGTTGTGTTAACAATTTTCTTCCAGATTCTGGTGAACTTCGGACTTTAAATTTCTGTGTCAAAAAAAAAAAAACACTCTCATTTTAAAGGTACTTTTCTTTATTCTAAATGTTCTTTTATATATAGATGTATTGAGATTTGTTTTTGTTTTAAATATGCCTGGCAAATCACTGATTATAATTAAAAAAAATATATTCTCTCATAAGGTCAATATAATTTATCAGAAAGAATTATGAATAATGTTGAAATAAAACCACTTCACCATAAATATGGTTATCAAATTATATAGCATTTGATGGTGTGGAAGATGAGTAAAAAATATGGGTAAGAAATATACAAATAATAGGGGAAACAAAGGTTAAAATAAATTGAGTAGGTTGAAATCCTAGTGATCAATGAGAGGGAGGGTTAAGAGGAATAGCATGTATGAATTTTTTCTTTTTTCTTTCTTTTGCTAGAGAGACGTAAATATTAAAAAAAAATGATCGTGGTGATGAAAACCCCACTATCTGATGATACTGTGAGCCACTGATTGTAACCATGTCAAGACTGTTTGTATGTTTGTTTGCTGTTTAAAATAAAAATATTTTTTTAAAAAAGAATAAAACCTGGGTAGATTGAAATACTGTGGATCAACGAGAGGGAGGGGTAAGGAGTATGGGATGTATAAGTTCTTTTTTCTTCTTTTTCTCTATTTTTCTGGAGTGGTGCAAATGTTTTAAAGTTGATCATGGTGAAAAATATACAACTATCTGATGATATTGTGAGCAACTGATTGTATAATATGTTTGGAGTATGTGTGTGGCTATCTCTCAATAAATTATTATTTTTTTAATTATATAGCATTTGAAATATGCTAATGCATAAACATTTTAAAGACCTTTTCATTTTCTGTTTACAAGTTGCTCTAGTTCTATAAATACTTAGAAAGTAACATAAATCTTTGTCATTTGAAACATATTACATTTGTAACAAATGTGGGTTTCAATTTATTCAATTGTTTATTTCCTTAAACAAAACAAATAAATTACATACGTGGCTAAAATTTCAATTCTCCAGTTGGCCCTGAAGGAGGAATTCCTTGCTGTAATTTTTTTTGTTCCATCTGCTGTACGACCTAGTGAATGAAAAAGAAAGCATTAAAAATAAGTATTATCTTAATAAGGAAAACTATGTGAGGGGGTGTCCTATTGGGACCCTGTAATTTCTGCATGATTTTTCTGTATACCTATAACTTCTCTTAAAAAAAAATTTATTTGATTTTTCTCTCATGTATGAATGACCTTTGAAAAAGCACAAGAAATTAAGTGAAGTATTTTTGCCAAAATGAAGATATTCAAACTCTAAAACATTTAGATTAACATTCTACCTAGCAGTTAAAAAAAACACTAAAATTTAAAATATTATAGCTAATAGTTCTCTGAACTAGTATAAAATACAGGCTTTCAGCAAAACACAAGATACTGTTAAATGCCATAATCCTTTTACATGATACCACCTGATGATATTCCAGCTTCTGAGCTTCAAGCTGGTCATGCTGCCGTTGTAACTCCTCTTTTTGTCTCTGAAGCTCATCTGCTTTCTTCTTAAGTTCATTTTCTTGTAAAGCGATATGATTTTCAAATTCTTTCAGTTCTTCCTCCGTGAAGAATTGTTGCTGATCCAATGTCTGCAAGAAAAAATATGAGGAAAGAATAATCTTAGAAATACAACAATAAGGTCTGATTCAGCTTTTAAATTCTATGATTGGCAAATTACAATAAAGAATTTATAGTGTACATTTTGGATAAGAAAGAAGAGGAAATAAGAAACTATATATTTATGTTGAGGAATAAGACAAACAGGAAGGAAAACTCACAGACTACTGAAACTGGCTGCATACAGAGCATGGGTGAAAACTGAGTGGTAAGGATAGAGAGAATATGAAAAAATTCTCCTAAATACATCTTCTTAAAACAGATTTGAATTTTGGAAACATGTTAATATTTCACAAACTCATAAAATCAACAAGGAAGGGGAAACCCTGACATTTAAATACAAACAAAAGTAAATAAACAAGACTTTTATTTTAAGTGAATAAGATAAACCACAGAAGGGCAAGAAAAAAAGAATTAGCCCACGTAATTTTTTTTTTCGGGTACATGGTCCAGGAATCGAACCCGGGTCTCCAGCATGGAAGGCGGGCATCCTAACCACTAAACTACCCATGCACCCCTCCAAGTAATTTCTGATGACAATATCTGGACTTTCTGCCATCACATTAAAAGAAGAAATATAAACAAATATTAAACTCTTGTTTTGAAGAGGTATGGATTAGCAATTCTGAAACTCTTTGTACACCAGGATTGAGCAAATAAGTGGGCTATTATTGTGGAAAATGGGAGCCAGACTTTGAATGAAATATTGAAATAGGAAAAGATAGACTGAACCTCTCAGTGCTGGAATGAAACTGGAGATATCACTGTGACTCATGGGTTTTAATAAATATTGACAGCCAATTATATAGGAATGAATATAAATGTGTGTAGGGTGTGTATATATGTATATATATACACACACACACAGGTGTACACGTGTGTATAAGTATGTGTATGGGCATATATATGTGCTTATACACATACATATAAATAAGCAAATATATATATACACACACACACACAGACACCCATACATATACATATTTATTAAGTTTCCCAGCTCTGTCATGTGAAGGGCCTAGAAGCAATGACACTCTAGTGGCAAGGAGCACATCTAGTGCTCTTTAATATCAATCTCCATTAAAAAGAACCAGGAAAAAAAAAGAATCAGGGATCCTTATAGAAATGGCTGACTCTAAATCTGAGGCAGAAGAAGATGAGCCTGGAACATCTTTTTATGCTAGAAAGTAAGGAAGTCTTCAAAGAGTTTCAGAAAGACACAAAAGCCAGTTTGAAGAAACACCCACTGGATAAAACTGGGACAATTTGGGCATCAAAATAAAGAAAGAAAGCAAGGATTAGAGCCCAATGAATAAAATGTTAAAATAAAAAATTACATATAATTATCTATTGATCTTCTTGTTCATCAGAAGTACTAAAGGGAACATATGTTCTAATAATCATATCATTCTTCTTTGCCAAAGCCCAGAAATATTTCAAATTTTAGATAACTTGAAACAAAAAAGAAGCTAATTTCTTTAATCTCAGACTAGGGTGACCAACTGTCTCAATTTGTTCAACATGTGTTTGGGTTTTAGAACCAGAGTTGTGTATCCAGGGAAACCCCTTAATCCCAGGATGGTTGGTCACTTTATCTCAAATTATTTTCTGGACAGTTAAAAATCTAAATAAAGGTTAAACTTTTTGTTGTATAATTTTATAGGAAAAGACAATGTTCTATCTCCAATCTATATAGTTGGTATCTCTCAACTATTCTTTTAAAGTTGTTTATGCACTCATTTATTCACAGTTGGCCTATTATTAACATGTAATGTTTCTATTAATGAATTTGTCTGGCTTTGATAATAAGGTGAAATAGCTTTAGATAATGAGTTGGGAAGAAGTGTTCCTTCTGCTTCAGTTTTTTGGAAGAGTCTAAGCAGGACTGGGTTAATTCTTTGAATGTTTGGTAAAATTCACTAGTGAAGCCATCTGGTCCTGGATTTTTCTTTATTGGGAGGTTTTTGATTACTGATCAGTCTATTAACTTGTTACTGTAGGTAGTTTGTGTACTTCTAGGAATTTGTCCACTTCATCATGGTTATCTAATTTGCATGATATGTTCGTAGTATTTTCATCATTTTTATTTCTACGGGATTGACAGTAAAGTTGGCCCTTTCATTCCTAATTTTAGTTATTTGTGTCCTGTCTCTTTTTATTTTCATTCTAGCAAAAGTTTTGTTGACTTATTGATCTTTCGAAACAACAAATTTTTGTTTTCATTGTTTCTTATTTTTTTATTCTCTAGTTCAGTTATCTCCACTCTAATCTTTATTTCCTTCCATCTTCTCTTGCTGGGTTTAGTTTGCTCTTCTTTTTCTAGTTCCTCCAGGTGTGAAGTCAGGTATCTGATTTAGGTATCTTTTTTTTGGAGAAAGGGGTACATGGGCTGGGAATTGAACCCAGTTCTCCCACATAGCAGGCAGGAATTCTACAAACTGAACTACCCATGTAGGCAGGTGTTATTTTTTAACATAATCATTTAGAGCTATAAATTTCCTTCTCAGCACTGCCTTTGCTGTATCCCCTAAGTTTTGATATTTCGCATTTTCATTCACCTCAAGATACTTCCTGATTTCTGTTGTGATTTTTTTCTTTGACTTATTGATTATTTAAGAGTGTGTTCTTTAACTTCCATATATTTATAAATTTTCCAGTCCTCCCTCTGTTGATTCCTACATTTATTCAATTGTGGTCAGAGAACTTATTTTGTATATTTATACACTTAATTATGCAATGCATCATACCTATTTGGAAATATGTAGTTTGTACATATAGCATATGCATATATAGTATACTGTATATAAGCAATGTACTGTCACATTTTAATTTAGTATATGCATATAAATATATATATATATATCTATATATATATTTAAATGCCACCAAACTGGACAAATGACTTTGTATGTTCATGAACTTTTTTTTCTTGCATGTAGTATGGTGGGGGTCAGATTTCATACTTTTTCCATGTAAGTGTCCCCTTATTGCAGCACCATTTGTTGAATTTTTGTTTGTTTTGGTTTTTGTTTGTTTGCTTGCTTTTGTGTTTGTTTGTTTGAGAAGTACATGGACCTGGAATCGAACCCGAGTCTCCCACATGGTGGGTGAGAATTCTACTACTGAACTACCCTCGCAGCCCCATGAAATATTACCTTTTAACAATATTTCATGGACAGTTTCCAATGTCATTGTTCAAAAACAAGGTTTAAAAAATGCCTACTTAGGGCATAAAAAAGCCAATATTCATAAGGCTATACATGCAAAAATGAAAGGTAATAAAAGTTAAAAGTAGAATAGAGTGATGTAGAATTTCTTGAACCATATAGTTCATTTGAAATATGTTCTATTACCTCCCAGCTATCTGGCTCCAAGAACTCCTTTTTTTCTGTAGCTTTCAAAAACTCTTCCAGAGTCACCAATCGGTCTTTGTTAGCATCAACCTGATTAAAGAGAGATGCATGAAAAAAGTAATATAAAATAAATCTTTCTCATATTATTTAGAAATTTGAAACTGTCTTCTAATAGATACCAATATATAAACATATAGCAATTAGGGCCAGCCTAAATTTCCACATAAATTAGGAAGACAAAAGAAAATACTCAACATTACACTAGAATCAGGATATAGATGTCTCTCTTCTAAATAATTTATATTTAAAAATATGAGATCTCTATATACCTGATAAGCCAAACATCAGATAACCAAATTTGAGTCTGCTGATCAGACTGGTTAGGCTGGTATTTTCTTTCTCCCTCACCACACCAGGTATATCCCTCTTTAAACCAAGTGCTTAGGCAAGAAAAATAACTTCTCCAGAAAGAGGACGATTTTAGCCAAAAATTTTAATTAAGATTCTCTCAACTTCTTTTTTTCAAAAACAACTAAACCACAACCAAAATTGACAATCTCTCCAACTCCTCTTCAATGGCTCTTATGTATTATGGCAAATATGGATACAGAGGTCAGCTCTGAAGTGACCAGAGAAATTTGTTTGAAACTTGGGATGCCAGCAGTAAACAGAGATCTCAATTCCACATTAACAGCTCGAATATCAGGTAAGAATCACTGAAGCAAAACAATGGGCTTCTTTTCCCCTACATATGATGTCTATATCAGAGTTTCTGGCTTAGTGGGAGGGTGAAATAGGGCAGGCTACAGAGTGAGGCACATAATTTAATTAGGGTGGTCAAGGAGGTTTCTCTGAAAAGAGGACATCTGAGGGATGTGCTGAGGGAAACGGCCATTTGGTGACCTAGAGGAAGAGCGTTGCAGGAACAGGAAACATTAAGTACAAAGGCCCTAAGATATGAACAAGCTTGATAAGGGAAAAACAAGAAAGCCAGTGTAGCAAGAATCAAATAAGACTGAGTCACAGGAGATGAGGTCATAGAAAAAGGCAGGGGCAAAATCATGTTGTGATTTCTTGGACATAGGAGGAATTTGAGATTTAATTCCAAGTAAAGTGGCAAGCCTGTAAAATGTTCTGGGCAAGAGACAACAGGATCTGACTTAAGCTTTTAAAAGATCACTTTGTTTTCTGCATGGAGAAGTAACTTACAGTGGGGTAAGGAGCAGAAGCAGAGATACCAGAAAGGTGGCTAAAGTGAGAGAACTGAGAGGAAGGTGAGAGATTGGCTTAGACTTGTTTGGTAGCACTAGAACTGGAAAAAAGTGGCCAAATTCAGGACCTGTTTAAACTGTAGATCAAATAGGACTTGTGGATTTGATGTAAAATGTGAAAGTTAATTACAACTTTGTCTTGAACAACTAGGTAAATAGTGATCCATTTGCTGAAATGAAGAAGGCTGGGGAAGGAACAGGTCTAGATCCGTAGAATATGCTTATTAGATAATCAGCAGGAGATATTATATAAGCAAACAGAAGCCTGGAGCTCAGGGTAAAGGAGAGAGCCAGAGATAGTAATTTGAGATTCACCAGCAAATAGAGTATATACATGGAACTCCATAAAATCATGTAGGGAGAGAATAAAGATAGATAAGAAAATATAATCAAGGAACAGGCCCAAGGCACTGAAACATTTAGAACTTGGGAAGAGAAGGCACAGTCAGCAAAGAAAATTGAGAAGAAAGAGCAAGTGAAGTATGAGGAAACATGGTTTCCCAGAAGCCAAGTGAAGAAAGCATTTCAAAAAAAAAGGAAGGACCAACTGCCTCAAATGCTGCAAAAAAGCCAAGTAAGATGAGACCACTGAATTTGACAAGACAGACGTCATCTAACAGAAGTTTCAATGGAATGGCCAGGGCTACAGCATGCTTGGCATAGCTTAAGGAGAGAATGGAATGTGAGAAAGAAGAGACAAAAACTATGGACAACTCTATGAAACAGTTTTGCAATGAAGGGGAGCAGAGACATGGGGCCATAGCTAGAGGTTTTATTTTGTTTTTAAGGTGGGAGGTATTAGAGCTTGCTTGTATCCTAATGGGAATGATCCAGGAAAGTAGGAAAAACTGATGCAGGAGAGAAGATGAACACATGTAGAGCCAAACCCAGCCATGGCTAAGCCAGTTCCAGCCCAGCACTGCCATGCGTAGCTGTAGTCAATCCTTAAAGCTAATATAACATGAACATGAAATAAATATTTGTTTTTATAAGCTGCTAAGTATAGGGTTTGTTTTGTTTTTCTTAGCAAAAACAAAGGCTTTTTAAACATCAAATACTAGAGTTTATTATTCTTTTTCACTTCTAAATAAGTGGGGATAATGGCAGGAATAAAGTCCTTGAATAGGAGATTGAGACTGGTATGTAATATACAAGTGGACGAAAAGACCTTCAATAGGAATAGGGACAGTTCACCCACTGTTAATGGAAGGTAATGCATAGAGATGCAGACTGACTGATAGATTGGGTGGTGGAAAAATTAAGTAACTCTCTTGACTGCTTCTATTTCCTCAATAAAATATGCAGCAAGGGCAGAGGAGAGGGAGGAAGAGAAAATATAGAGGAAAGGAAAGAATGTGTCAGACTCTGAGAGTGGGGAAGTGAATAAACCAGGGAAATATGGCACAACTGCCAAGCAAGTACTAAGTACTAAGGTCCCCGTATCGTAAGACTGAAGTGAGATCAGGTGGCCCATTTCTATATTAATCTCCTGCCACATCCCACTGTTCCAATACAGCAGGACATAATGTATTTAGATAATTTGTAAACGACCTCATCTACTACCTATTTAACAAGTAACATGTCATTATTGCTTGTTTGGAGACCAGAGTTAAAAAGACCAAACAAGCCAAACTTTGGAAAAGTGGTCCATTGCTTTGAAAAGGACAGAAATAGAAATTTTAGGAGTCTGTGATAGTTTGGATTATTGTTCTCATTTATTGCTTCCTCCTTGTAATAGGATTATACATCCCCACCCAGAATCAGGTAACTTGTTGACACATCTTTTGGGAGATCTTTATCCCCTCCTCAGTGACTTGGGGCTTGCTAAAGACATGCTTTGGGAAATGAGACTTGAGTTTTGTCACATCTGCACATGTCAAAGACTATTGCATGATTCAGTTTGGGTCTATCCTATCCGTGCCTTCTGTCATGAGAACAACATGTCCCAGATAGAGACTGCTCCTTCAGCCCAGGAAACAGAACACATGTAGAGCCCAGCCCAGCCATGGCTAAGCCAGTTCCAGCCCAGCACTGCCATGCTTAGCTTTGGTCAATCCTTAATGCTTATATAATGTGAACATGAAATAAATATTTGTTTTTATAAGTTGCTAAGTATAGGGTTTGTTTTGTTTTTCTTAGCAAAAACACAGGTTTTCTAAACATCAAATACTAGAGCTTATTATTCTTTTACACTTCTAAAATAATATTTTATAAGTGATACCTGCATCATCTTAAATATTTTAAAATATTTTAAAGTATTTTATTTACACTAAGGGAATCTTGAATATTCTGGATCAAAAATGTAAAATCAAATTAAATGCCTTTTCTCTTTATTTATTTACCATCATGTGGTAAGATTTATGGCAAGGACCTGAATAATCTATAGAAGTAACATAGAATCTTAAACTTTTAGAACATACCTCATTCATCACATGTTCCCTCATTCTAAGCCTTTCTTCCTCCATTTCTACCATATCATCCTCTTCATTTTTGGGGTCATATACTTTCTCCAACTAAAAAGAAAAAATTTAAGCCATAGAACAAAAGAAACTAGAAGATAAAAAAATAAAAACAAAACAACAATGAAAAGAAAGTAGAGGAAAAACAAGAGAAAAAGAGACCAAAAACAATGAATACTTAATAACTTCATTTACCTCTTTAGTAAATAGGGCTTCTAACTCTTGTTCATCCAGGAATCCATCACTGTTGACGTCTAGAATTTAAAAGTAACAAGTGCAAATATCGAGTTAAAGTCTTAGCAAATCATTAAAATACAACTATTTACAAATGGTGTGCAAAAGTACTACTGACACGAAGCATCATCAATATAAGCAGAAAAAGATTCCTTCTTTTTATGCACCTCAGATCAACACAACTAATAACAATTCGATATTTGTTTATAATTCAGAATACATTTTTAGGAAAACATGTCTTAACCAATATTTTACAAACATATAAACAAAAATGGTAAATTTTAATATTATAAAGCCTGAAAGATATACCCCATAGCCATAGAAACACCTTCAGTTTACAGAGGACCTTATAATAAGTCATATGACTCAGTAGTAAAGGAAGGTATAAAGTCATAGCTAACAACCTAAAATATTTTATACTGTAGATC
The DNA here is from genome assembly GCA_004026745.1 of Myrmecophaga tridactyla. Classification (NCBI taxonomy): domain Eukaryota; kingdom Metazoa; phylum Chordata; class Mammalia; order Pilosa; family Myrmecophagidae; genus Myrmecophaga; species Myrmecophaga tridactyla. Next base: position 61,631 of record PVIY010003523.1, read on the forward strand.
AGCGATAAAGAAGATTTATATTACCCTAGATAAAAACTCTAAACATTTAATATCAATAGGACTCAATAACAGACCTTGACAGCAATCAGTTAAGAGGAAAGCAACTATAATTTTTTCACATAGAAGACATAAATATTAATATTTGTATCAAATCTGTTACCATGTAATTTGAAAAATGTCTTGGGGTCAAAGTCATTAGGATCCAATCCATCAGTCTCTTCCCACACCTCTTTTAGTTGATCTTTGCTTCCCTGTGAATCAATTTTGAAAAACTGCTCAAAACAAAATATAATCTATGTGTATGGTCTCAAATCAAAATATAAGTTTAAGGAACTTTACAGAATTGAATCAAGATTTAAGTACTAATAAGTTATAACAAAATTCTGCTATTTGGTACAGAGAAGTGTCTTCATTTGAATATGGTTTCATAAAGTCACAATCCTTACTGGATGATTAACTTTGGGATGATTTTCATGTTTTTTCTTCATTTCTTCAAATTTAGATTCTTCTTCTTTTCTCTTTTCTTCATTCAGTGTTTTTAAATATTCTCTCCTTTCATGTTCCTTCATCATCTCATATTTTTTAAACTCTTCATGTCGAGTCTTGTCATAGTGTTCCAGGTCACTAGTAGCCTATAATGCAATAAAGTATATAAAATTAAATAAAAAGACGTATGCGAAATTTTTTTAAAAGCCATTTTAAAATATAATATACTCTCTAAAAGAAGCTAGTATGGGGACAAAAAAAAAAAAAAAATCCTGGCTCTTCTTTTTTAATTCTACCATTTTATTTTAGTCATCATTATTCTTAGGGATGTAGGCATTCAAAGGAACTAAAAATTCAAATTTATCTGCAATTTGAGCAAGTAATAAGATAAGCAAGTATGCAAGCAATATATAAACGGATCTTAAAAAGAAGAAGGAGACCAAACCAAAACTGTACAGTAAAGAACAGTAAAATGGTCTCTGACCATTTAATTAAATCTAGTACCTGCCAGGCTAGGTCTTGATAACCCCAGACAGTATAGTAGAGGCGGTTCACAAACTCTTATCTAAAATCCTAGAAACCACGTATGTTTCAGAGTTTTCTAGATTCTGGGAAGGTGATGGGGCACATATACCATATTATGGAACATCACTGCAGAGTCTATAATCACACAGATTACAGAAGACATATTCCTTTGGTAAAATCTATGAATACCCACACTAAATGGGTTAAATAAAAACTATAACTGACTTCACTCTAACTGGACGGTTCAGACCAGGTTTCAGTTTTTAGAGCTTTATGGATTTGGGAATTGTGGAGAAGGGATTATAGATCCATATATCCACAATAATATCTGTATCAATAAGGAGTAAACTATCTCCCTTTAAAGATACTCTAGAGAGTATATAAAAGTTTTTATTACTTCATTGAGTTTACTTGGCATTTTACAAGACCTCAAAGGCAGAGTAAAGGCAACAGTTTTTTAATTATTCTCACCGCTTTGATTAACATATCTAAATCTGTGGATTCAAATCTGTCAGGATTCATATGGTTTAGGTGATCAAATTGTTTGAGAAGAGCTTGGTGGTCTATACCTATATCTGAAAGAAAATGAGAAAACTGTAAATGATCAATTACTTGGGCCAAAAACATTTACATAAATGATACATTAGAATAAGCATTCATATTCATTCCTAAAGGATTTTATAAGAAAATTTAGATTAAGGTTTAATATTTTCTTTTAGGATATTGTACATATTGTTATTTTAGACAATGCTAATGTCCTTGAATCTACAATGGAATACAATTTCATATACACATTTTAATGTTATTTCTAGAAAGACTAGTTGGTTATCAGCATAATTAATAGTTAAAAAAATTTTTATTCTTTAGAAGTTACCAAATTTCCCACTTTTAATTAGATATGCTAATATAGTACCCTGATTAAAGGGCTAAGTAGAATTTCTAAAAATAGTTGCTTTCAAATTTATATGAAGGAATTCTTTGCTTGATGCTGCAATAAATCTTTTATGGCATAAGAAAAATGTAACTCAGGTAAATTTATTTGAATTATGGCATATTTCTAAAGAAATATCAATTGTTTTTCTTCATAAAAATGTTTCTGAAAACTACAGTTTATCATACTTGAATAGGTGAAACAATTTTGGACTATTCCAGTTGTATTAAAAAATTGAACCAATTGATTACATATGTTGATGTTAGAAATGAGGGTTCTCACTAAAAGAAAGAATATACAAATATGGAATGGTATAGGCAAGAAAACCATGTGGAGATGGATAAAGGAATTAGAACTATATGTGTGAATTTGTGATTTTAAGATATGTATATATATGTGTATATGCATCTATGTTACACATGTATATGCATGTGTATAAAGATGCATTTATTTCCTAGAGCTGTCCAATAAAAGTGCTAAGAAGAAAATACTCTCCAGTAACCATGAGCACTATCAGTACCAGCTCTGGGCCAATCGTATTATTCTTCCCTAACAAGAACTGGGGCCCCTCAGAGAAATAGCTGATTCCAGGACTGGGACAGGGTAGGTACAAGATGAGCCTGGAACACCTGGCCATGCCAGAAAGTTTTTAACTCAACCAAACTTTCACTGAAGTCTTAGTGTGGCACTGCACTAAGAATTTTACTTAGGAAGAAAAGACTTGTTATACAACATAGCCTTAAGGGATATGAACTGACAGTAAAATATATGAAAGTACACTTAACCTACACATTAAAATGGCACTACTAAAACATCAGAAAGAATTGTAAAACTCCTAAAGTATAATAATACATACGATTGGTAAGGCTGTGAGGGATTATTGCTAATGGAAATGTGCATTCATATAACCTCCTTGGAGGCAAATCTAGCAATAGCTATCAAAATTACAAATGCATATACCTTTTTCACTGTGGGAAACTTATCCTAAGGTAATCTTACATGGATACATAGCAATATACGTACAAGATTGTTCACTAGAAACAACCCAAATGTCCATCAACAGGGGCCTGGTTAAATAAATTATGGTATATCCATATAATGGAATTCTATGCAGCTGTAAAAAGAAAAAAAATGAAGATAATCTCTATATACTAATATGGAAAGATCTCCAAAATATATCATTAAAGGAAAAACATAAGGCACAAAATATGTATTATATTCTATTTGTATATGCATATATAAGGATAAGGGAATTCAGGAAGAATAGTTTTAGAGGGCAAAGGAAACAGATAGAGTGCAAAGATAACCTAGAGATATTCACTATATACCTTTTTATACGTTCTGGTTTTTAAATCATCTGGATGTATTGCTTATTTTAAAAATTATACTGAAAACAGTTAAGACTCTGTAAGCCCTTCTTCAAGTTACCAGAAATTTAACTTAATAAATGCTAAATCAATGAGAAAAATCTTCATAAGTTTTGTAAGTCAATCATACTGTTTTGTTTTGTTTAGATAATGAAAATCAGCACCAAGTTTGAAATAAAGAAAATACTGCCATGATTGAGGGGATGGAGGTTGTCTCAGGGGAAAGAAATCTCCAGATTCCTTAGGCCTAGTTTCATAGATGGAATTATCTTGGATGTCTGCCTACTTCAAGTTGTAGGGTATGAGCTGCTCAATTTACCTCTAATTGGAATCCTTAATTTGAGGATAATAAGTATTTTGGTACTTGTTCTCTAAATTTATTCATCAATAGAGTTTATGCTCTACACCAACATTAATACTCCAAATATAATCCATTGACTAGAAGTGCTCTTTTAAAATGCAGGTTACTATCCCCAGAATCAGAATATTTGGAAGTGAGATACAGATTCTGCATTTTTAACAAGTTCCCGAGGTGATATTTACACAATCTACTAAAGTTTAAGAACTACCTGTACACCAAAAGTAAATGTTTAAGTGTTTATTAATGACAATGACCCACCAAGATAACCAACCTATGGGGTCATGACACAGGACCCAACCTGAAGAGTCCTCCCACTGGCCAAATCCGGCCTTTTGATTTTGATTCATCATGAGGAAGACCACTCAAAGGTAAAAGAGAAATTCATTTATGTTTTCATTTAAATTTTAAATCTTTGATCCATTTGCAGTTTATCCTGATGCAGGATATGAAATTTGGATCTAACTGTACTTTTTTCCAATTGGCTAGTCAGAGATATTACCTTTATTTTAAACAAAATTCCATATGCATTGAACTCTACTTATAGACTTTCTATTTTGTTCCATTGGTCTATCTACTTATATGCCCAAACCATAGTTTTAATGTATGATGCTTAATGACATTTTAAATATCCAATATATATATCTAGTCCCACTTCAAAGCTCTTCTTTTTCAGGAGTATCTGGCTTCTTTTGATTATTGCTTTTTTTCACATGAACTTTAAAATTAGGTTGCTAAAATTTATATTTTGGGTAGCACATTACATAATTTAACTTGTATGGTGAGTTTACTTAAACACCATAACTACATGGAATCTTGAATAGGGCATGAGATCTTGTTGGTTTGTACAGGTTAATGGGATGCCCAGATATATCCCAGAGTAATTTGGGCAGTGAATAAAAAAGTATTTGCAACATCCCCTTAGGGGACTGGGGAGAAAGGAGGAAATATTCAACTTCCCCATCTGGGGAATTCCTGATATTCTTGCAAGCAGTGGGGACGACCAAATCTATAGGCTGAACCCTCATTCTTGGGGTTCACCCCTATGAAACTTATTCCTGCAAAGGTGAAGCTAAGCCTACTAATAACATGTTTAAGAGTCACCCCAAGAAAACCTCTTTTGTTACTCACATGCAGCCTCTCTCTCTAAGCCAACTCGGCAGTGATCTCACTGCCCTCCCACTATGTGGGCATGACTCCCAGGGGTGTAAATCTCCCTGGCAACATGGGAAAGAACTCCCAGAATGAACCAGGACCCGGCATCATAGGCCTAGGAAAGCCTTCTTGACCAAAAGGGGGGAAAGAGAAATGAGACAAAATAAAGCTTCAATAGCTGAGAGATTTCAGAGTTGAGAGGTTATCCTGGAGGCTATTCTTATGCATTATATAGTTATCCCTTCTTAGTTTATGGTGTATTGGAGTGGCTGAAGAGAAATACCCGAAACTGTTCAGCTGTATTCCAGTAGCCTTGATTCTTAAAAATGATCGTATAATGATATAGCTTTTACAATGTGACTGTGTGATTGTGAAAACTTTGTGTCTGATGTTCCTTCTACCAGGGTATGGACAGATGAATAAAAAAACAAATAAATAAAGTGGGGGAGGGGATAAAGGGTTTAAAAAATGGGTAGTTTTTTTAAAAATTAGATTGCCAAAATAACAGAAAAAAATTTTTTTATTTGGATCATGTTAAATTTTAAATTAATCTAGGGAGAACTGACATGTTCATGATCACGGGTTTTTCTTTTTAAAAGATGTTATATCTTCCCATTTGTTCAAGTCTACCTCTGTGTCCTTCAAGTGTATTTTAAAGGTTTTGTCTGTAAGTGTCGCAATTTCTTACTAGATTTATTCTCAGTATTTTTACTTCGTTAAGTGTAAATGGAATATTTTCTTCAATTATTTCTTCTAACTGGCTGTTGTTTGTACAAATGAAAACTACTGATTTCAGTATATTAAGTTTATCTTGTTGAATTTTCTTATTGCTTGTAGTTTTTCAGTTTATTTTTGGAGGGATTTCCAAATATACAATCATAGCATTCGAAAATAGAGATGGTTTTATCATCTCCTTTCCAATGAAGTTACCTCCAATTTATTTTCATTTATATAGTTGTTTTGGCTACTGCCTCCAAAACAATAATAATAAGTAGTGGTGATAGTTTGTGAAGATAGTCTTGTATCTTTGTCTTGTTCCTAACTTCAGTCAGAATACATGTATTTCTCCAGTAAGTATGATGTGGCTGAGTTGGATACAGTTGACCATGTAATAGAATTATCTATTGTTTTTACGTTTATTTTATTACTTTTTAAAAATCAAGAATAGGTGTTAAATTTTATCAAATGCTTTTTTTGTATTTATAAGGAAGAACACATGAACTATGAGATAATTCCCATTAAAATATCCTTGCATTTCAAAAATTGTGCATCAGAGCAATTTAATTTTCTCATAGTTTAAAGTTTAAAAATGTGAATTTCAATTATTTATTTCAGTTTGTCATTTGTCCTCAGAATTTGTCAATGATTTTCTATTGCTATGTCAGTTTTTTCCTCCTTAGGTCTATTCATATAATGATTTATAGTATGAGCTATCCTAATACTAAATCAATCTTACATTCCTGAAATAGGTCTACTAGCTATGATATAGTATTCTTTTAACATACAACAACTTTGATATCAAAATATAATAGAAATCTGGGCAGTGCAACGGTGGCACAGTGGCAGAATTCTTGCCTGCCATGCCAGAGACCTGGGTTCGATTCCCAGAGCCTGTCCATGCCAAAAAAAATAATAAAATGATAGGAATCTAGGAAGTCTCCTTCTTTCTCTATGCTCTAGAGTAGTTTAAATAGCATTGACAATCTGCTCTTTAATATCTGGGTCTGGTATCTTTTTCAGGGTTACCTCACTGACAAATTTTCTATTTCATCTATGAAAATCATTTCAATTAAATTTTTTCTCTCTGGTCTCTTTTGGCTTACTTTGATATTTTTCTTTATGTAAGTCAATTCCTTAATTCATTTTCATTCCTTTTTTATTACTGTAACTATTAAAGGCTAATCATGATTTTTGAATAATTCAAATGTATTTTTACCTATTTCATGAATTAAATTAAATCTTAAAAATTATAAAAAGCCAAATCAATGCTAATATTAAAATTTGACTAGATGAACATGGCATATGCTAATGTAATTATGACTTAGCACTAATAAAGACCTCAACAACCAATTGTTGAATTTTTTTTACTACCTTTTCTTTAGCACTTACCTTGAAGGGAATCCAATTTAGCTCTAATTAGCATTCTTAACCTTGCCACTTCTTGCCTTTTCAGTTCATCAAGTTTGGTCCTCACATGATGACTTACTAAATCCAGCTCTCTGCTTAACCTCCCACTCTGTTAACAAAATTAATAAATTACTTTTTATCATTCCATTTTTAGACCAGACCTATATTAAAGATATGGTTAAAATAAATTAGTAATAAATATTTTTGTTTAATTTAGGTAAATATGATTTCACAAAAAGTATTGGTTTCAAAAGAGATTCAATTTGTAATTATAAAATCAAGATGTCAAAAACTATAGAGCTTAGGGTCAATTCAACAAAAAAGATATGGAAACGAGAAGTGGAAACAAAGAAAGTTAACTTCAGAAAGTCAAACAAAATTATGATATGACCATGTCTAGCTATTTACCCAGAAGAACTGAAAGCAGGAATTTGAACAAATATTTGCACACCAATGTTCACAGCAGCATCATTCATAATAGCCAATAGGTGAGCAATCCAAATATTGATCAACCAATGAATGGATAAACAAAATGAGATATAGACATACTATGGAATACTATTTAGCCATAAAAAAGGTATGAAGTTCTGATATATGCAACATGGATAAACCTTGAAGACATCATGTTGCAAAAAATAAGCCAGACACACAAAAAAAATACTGTATGATCTTACTTATGTGCAATAATTATAATACGCAAATTCATAAAAAAAAAATAAAAAACAGATTTCCAGGGGTAGGGAATGGGAAATTAATACTTAATTGGTATTATTTTCTGTTTCGGGTTACAGGAAACTTTTGGTAATAGATGGTGGTAGTGGTGACACCCTATTGTGAATGTAATTAATACCAGTGATTATACAATTGAAAGTAGATAAAAATGGGAAATTTCAGGTTGTATTTATTGCCAGAATAAAAATAATTTCAAAACTCATAGAACTATACAATACAGAGTAAACCCTAATATAAACTATGGACTTTAGTTAATAGTGTAATTATAATAATATTGTTTCACCAATTGTTACAAAGTTACCTTACTAATACAAAATGTTCATCATACAGAAAACTGTAAGTGGGAAGTATATGGGAACTCTGTACTATCTTCAGGCTTTTTCTGCATGATTGTCTGCAACTGCTCTATTAATACTTTTAATATATGTAATTTAGAAAAGCATAATTAAAGAATAAAGGAGAAATTTTAAAATTGACGAATTATAAAATGGTGTAGCCATTTTGCAAAACAGTTTGGCAATTCCTCAAAAAGTTAAACATAGAGTTATCATTTGATCAGCAGTTCTATTCCTCGAAAATTGAAAACATATGCTCACATAAAAACTTGTGCATTGATCATAGCAGCATTATTCATAATAGCCAAAAGGTGGAAACAACCTAAATGTCCATTAACTGATGACTGGATAAACAAAATATAGTATATCCATACAAAGGATTATCTATTCAGCCATTTTAAGAGGTACTGATATGTGCTACAACATGGACACATCTTGGAAACATTACCCTAAGGAAAAGAAGCCACACATTGTATCATTTCATTTCTGATACAAATCCATTGAGAGAAGTAAATCAGTGGTTGCCAGGGCCTGTGGAGAGCAGAGAAATGGGGAGTGACTGCTTAATGAGTGTAGGGCTTCTCTTTAGATTGATGAAAATGTTCTGAAATTAGATAGTGGTGATGGCTACACAACTCTGAATACACTAAAAACCACTGAATTGTATCCTTTAAAGGGGTGAATTTTAAAGGGGTGACATGTGAATTATATCTCAATAAAGTTATTCTTAAAAAACTAACTTGGCCTCCTTAAGCATTAGTCATTTCATATGTAAAGAGCTTCTCAAAATTCATCTTTTTTTTTAGGTTGTCTCCTTTGATGACTTTTTTCATATATGTCTGATTGGCTATGTGTTCAAAATAGAAGAAACAAAATAGCTAATGTTTTATTTTCTCTTGCTTATAAATGCATTTGCAGTCACAAACTGCAAGTTTGACTTAGCAATCAAACAGACAAATCTTTTAAGGAATGAGTCAATGGGGCTTTCAGAGGAAGATAATGAAAAGGGATCCCACAAGAAGACCAAAAGAGAATGGTCAGAGAGTTAAGAGAATGAAGGGAATATACAGTTAAATAAGCAAAAAGTATATTTTAAGGAAAGAATGGTCATTATTATCAGATAAAACATAGCTCTCAAAGTTTGATCTTAATTGAGACAAAAATCTCTTTCGACTATTTGTGATGATTCTGTTAATTTGGGTTTTATTATCTATTTTTACTCATTTCTTTTTCATTAAGTAAGTAAATTTATTTCCTTCCACAGGGACTAGAAATGGACTAAATGAAGACAATTATAAAAGTATTCTTCCCCACACCAAGAAGCAGTCTTCTTTTCCCTGATTAGCTCTACATAGTACCTCCTATTATCCACATTTTCTGTTACCCCAAATAATGCTCTTAGTCCTAATTTCAGCTGGATAAGAAACATTGAAATGTCTATGTTATATATTATTCACCCCAGGAAATTAGTTCCACAGGTTGTCAAATTAACATTTCAGAGGAACCACAAGATTATCCCCAAAATCAATTCAGGGGAATTATTGGCATAATTATTTCCTTTTTCCCAGAACAATTCAGAGCTTTCAAGAGCTGTGAACTGAAAGTCACAGGCTCCAATAGATAGCACTACTTATTCAATAGATAGTCAGCCCTTCTAAAAGGACCAGACCAGGGACAGAGACTTAAATAAGAAGGATGCCTGACCCAGAAAGTTTCCTTCAAACACAGTTCTCTAACTCTGATTCTTAGGAGATAATTTTTTAAGAAAGTTGAAACAATCAAACAACAACAAAAAAGCTATCTTTGAGGTGTGATAGTCAATTTCATGTGTCAACCTGGCTAAGTTAGGGTGCCCAGTTGTTTGGTCAAGCAAGCACTGGCCTGACTGTGACTGTGAGGGAATTTTATAGATGGATTTGTACCTATAGGCAGTTGATTGCAGCTAGGACTGATTGCATCTACAATCAACAGAGATTGCCCTCAGCAATGTGGTGAGTCTCCTCATCCAAACAATTGGAGGTCTTAAAAGCCAGAACTGAGGAATTCAGAAGTCAGAAAGAATTTCTGCCTCTACTTCAGCAAACCAGCCTCCCCTGGGGAATTCAACTTCACCTTTATGGGAGTTTCCAGCTTTCAACTGGTCCTATGGAATTTGGATTTGCCAATCCCACACTTATGTGAGCCAATTCCTGTTTTATGTATGTATATATATCCATCCCATAGATTCTATTTGTCTGAGAAGCCTTACTAATAAATGAAATCATTGCAAATCTGTTTTTACTTGATGACTCTAACTAAATAGATTCACTTCCCTTCAAGGAAAGGTTTTAAACAAACTTCTAGTGTCAGATCTTTACAACACCCCTTCTTTATTATGAGATGTCTAGGGCTAGGATTATGTCCAGCACCATTGTTAGGACAGAGGCAAGTGGTTAAGCCTTCCCTATTGACATGAGACATGACCATTACCTTTTCTGCTTAAAACACCAGAACCTAATCTAAGTTAAACCTTTGGATAATTTCCTGCCATCCTCAGATCATGATGCAAGCACCTTAACCTGATATATAAGGCCCTTTGGTCATCTAGTCATTACTATCTTTTTAACTTCGTCTTTGGCCATTCATGAATTCTACTTCCCATTCTAGGTTCCAGCAACAGTTATTACTTCCAGTTTTGTATCTATCTCTCGTCTCTAAATCCTTGGACCTTTGCCTAAAATGCCTCCTAGTCCCTCCCCTCTTCTTAGTTATATCCTTAAGCACTGGCATAATCTCAACCAGGAAGAATGACCTCCCACCCTGCCCAACTGCTTCATCCTGGGTTATGTGTCCTTCCTCTTGATCTTCAGATTATTTTATATACTCATCATGTAGTCATTCTAATAATCTATGTCTGGATATAATTCTCCCTTGAGAGTTCCTTAAGGGCCAGGAATGGGTCTCATCTTATATTACTAATACTTAGCTCAGTCTCTGACATGCTCGCATGTTTGCTGAATAATTATTTATGCTTACCTTTATTTCTTCTATGTCTGCTTTCTGGAGCTTTTCTCTGAAATGTTTATCTGTTTCCAGCACCTCAATCACCTGCTTGAGATACTCATCATAATAAAGTCCAGTATCCTTCAAATTAAGAAATGAACAGTAATACATTCTGATATTTCTCCTTACCTGCATTTAGATAACTCAATCCTGAAAAACAATTCCTAGCAAAACAGCACTGAGGCATACCTACTTTGATAACTGTTACAAAGTTAAAAAGCTCTGAGATTCAATGAACTCAAAACTTAAAATTCAAAACTCAAATGAACAGTTTTATGTCAGAACCAATACACACGTTTCATTGTTACGTAAAGGTAGAATTCCTTTATGGCTTACACAATGAAGACTTAGAATAATACTGCTTCTCACCCATTGTCACCTTTCTTTCCTCACTGCCTATTTCTCTTCTGAATATTACATAGTATTTTCTTGGTTAGCACTACACTGGAAATGTATTATAATTAATTCTTCTATGCACTATATAACATACTAACTACATGAAATAAACATTGTTTAATATCAAACACAAGCTTATTCATACTCTTTTCACTCCTATTTCAGACATAGTTTTGAAATGTTCAATTTTCTAAGTAATAAATGTTAGTAGGTTTTTGCTACAATTTATCCCACAGGATTATATTTATCATTCCACTTACTGGTGGTTCTATCTTTGCACTTTCCACAGGTTCGGAATTTTTTACTTTTGTCTTGTCTATGTCTATAGGCACAGCTTCAAAAACAGTAAATAGACATGCAACCGAAAGAAAACAATATTGTAATAGGATTGTCCTCCAGCACATCTGAAAGAAAGGAATAATTAATGTAAAGTCCTGAAAAGATATTTTTAAATTCTCTCTCTCTCTCCCCATATTTATGCCAATGCCACATTAATAATATATTAAATCTCAAGAAGTTCAATACAACAAAAGAATTCTGGAAAACAGGGTAAAAATATTCTTACTTATGAAAAAATAATGACTAAAATAGATAATGAAAGAAAATCAGGGAGATATGTTTTTCAGCCAAAATTAAAAATGTAAGGAAACAAAATTTTTAGTTTAAATTTCTTACATAGTATAACCATTACCATGGTTAGTGGTAGATTTCAAGTAAAGATGGTAATGAATGACCCAAAATTAAAGGGAAAAAAAATCCCAAATTTAGGAAACGAGGAAATAAGAAAAAAGCTATACATTTTTTCTCTAAAATATTATAGTATCAAAATTACTTCTGAATATGATATTTCATTCAGTTTTAGACTAATTTTGGAAATAAATATTCTCTATGGATCAGTTGATTAAAATAGACAAAAGACTACCTACAAATATTCTCTTAACCTTATTTAAAAATATTTTGTCATAGCCAATAGTCATTTGCCAAAGTTTTTTGGTACAAGTTTTCAAAAAGTAGGTCAGTAAAATATGAAATCAAGTAAGATGTAATGAAGTTGAAACAAAAGAGCAATAGCTGGCTGGTCTTGCAACATTATTCAAATTTTGCTTATTCAAACTTCTTCCATTTCATTAGGATCTTGGTAGCTCTGGAGGGTCTACTACAAGAATTAGAATAAGTAAAATTCTTATATTTAATTTATTTTATATATACAGACAAGATTCATGCCAGGATCCAAGTCAAAAATAACAGCCTGACCATCAATCTGGAGTATTCACTGTTTAACTCAGAGTCTCCCAGACTTAGCTTTGTCATAGACTTTTTATTTTTAAATAACATGTTTTTGTTTATAGAAAGTAATTTGGAAAAGAATATGTTACCTCATTCATTTTCACTACAACCCTGGGAGGTTCATAGGGCACTGACTCAATCTACAGATGAGGAAACTAATACTTAGAATAGGCCAAAGAGCATTGTTTTGTCATTTACAAAACCTCTAGAACTCACACTTCAGTGCTATTGCTAGTATGCCAATTTTTAGCATCTTTGAGATATAATTCACATGCAATAACACCCATTTAAAGTACACATATGCCATGATTTGGGCATATTTGCAGAATTTTCCAACCACCACTAATATCTAATTCCAGAACAATTTCATTGCCCCTCCCCCCATTAAAAAAAAACAACTCTATACCCATTAGCAGTCTGGGGTGCTTTGGAGGTATTGTACTCCAGCAAAACATGTTCTTAAAACTTAATCCATTGCTGGTATGAACTCACTGAAGTAGGAATTTTGATGAGGTTGCTTCAGTTAAAGTGTGACCCACTTCCATCAGGATGGATCTTAATCCAATCACTGGAGTCCTTTATAAGCAGAATGCAATTCAGCCAGAAAGAAAAGGCCACAGAGGGACTAGCCATGAACTGAACATCAACCAACCCAGAGGAGAGGGGATAGACCAGGAGACACTGTCATGTGCCTTATCATATGGCAAGCTAAGAAAAAAGTATTGACAGCAACCAGCCCCAGTCTTCAGGGAGAAAGCATTATCATGATAATGGCTTGATTTGGATTTTCTTTTAGCCTCAAAACTGTGAGCTAATAAATTCCTGTGGTTTAACCTGACCCATTTCATGGTATATGCTTGAGCAGCCTAGAAAAATAAAACAGTCACTTTCCATTCCAACCTTCCCCCAGCTCCTGGCACCTAATCTTTCTGTTTTATGGATTTGCCCATTTGACACATTTAACATAAGCAGAATCAAAATATGTGGCCTTTGTGTCTAGTTTATCTCATTTATCATAATGTTTTCAATATTCATCCATGGTGCAGCATCAGTACTTCATTTTTTATGACTGTTTAATATTCCATTGTAGGCTATACCACATTGTGTTGATCCATTCATCAGTCGGACATTTGGACTAATGTGGCCATGAAAATTTATGTCCTAGTTTATATGTTTTCAGTTCTTTTAGGTATATATCTAAGAGTACAACTGCTAGGTCCTATGGTAATTCTACTATTAACTTTTTGAGGAACTTAAACATAGAACATATTGAGACACCAAACTGTTTTTCAAAGTTACTATACCATTCTATATTACTAGCAGAATATAAGAGCATTCCAATATCTCTTCATTGACAATCTTCATTGACATTTGTTATTGTCTGTTTTTTTTTTTTTTTTAACTACAGCCATCTTACTAGGTGTGAAGATATGTCATCCTTGTTTTGATTTGTATTTTGGTGGCTAAAGGCTAATGTTTTCATGTATCTTTTCAAGCATTTATGGTTGCTCTAAATTTTTTCACTTAATAAATACCCTTGAATTAGTTGTTTTTTAAACTCTGGATTGAAATTTTCTTTATGCTTCTATAAATCCAATCTGCAAATAGACTGAAAAATGACCATTCAATAGAATAATAATTTTAAATATAGTTATGGTTGAAAAGTCCAATTTATTCCTTAAGTCATAAATTGACTTAAGTTAATATTTTTTATTGGAGAAGTATTTGGTATACAGAAAAATCTTGCAGAAAATAGAGTTCACATAAACCATCCTGTTATTAATACCTTGCATTGGTATGGTGTATTTGTTATAATTCATGAAAGAACATTTTTATAATTGCACTATTAACTACAGTCCATGGTTTACATTAATGTTCCTGTTTGTGTTTTACTGTTCTATGTTTTTTTTAATTTTTATTCTAGTAATATATATACAACCTAAAATTTCCTCCTTTTAACCACATTCAAATACATAATTCACTGCTGTTAGTTACACTCACAATGTTGTGCTACCATCACTATCAGCTATTACCACAAATTTTCCATCATCCCAATAGAGACTGTACAATTTAAGCCCACTCCTTACCCCTACCCGGGCCCCTGGTAAACTATATTCTAGCTTCTGACTCTATGAATTGCTCAAGTCAGTTTTGATATCTTCTCCACATACTGGTGGAACTTAATTACTCTGAGTCTCCACAGTTCCTACCACAATATAAATATACTTAGAAAATGAATAATTGCTAAAATGATCTGAATAGTCTTTCTATAATGGGTACTCAATGAGTCACTAGGTTTTTATTGTCAAATCTCAGTATCTTCATTTTGCACATCTCATTAGGAACTGTGGCAATCCCTTTGATTCTTGTCAGCCCAGAGTTTAAAAGAATCAACAGACTCCTTCTCTGCACCCTGCAACTCCTCATCTCCAATGTCCCTTATGCTATAAAAAGGAATGAAGCTCTAATACATGCTAAAACACAGCTGAACCTTGAAAACATCATAATGAGTGAAATAAGCCAGACACAGAAGGACAAATATTGTTATGATTTCACTTACATGAAATACCTAGAATAAGGAAATTCATAGGGATAGAAAGTAGATTGCAGATTACCAGGGGCTACCGAGGGGTTATAGGATGGACAGAGGGTTGGGGAATTATCTCTTAATGGGTACAGAGTTTGTTAGAGGTGGTGAAAAAGTTTCAGTAATGGATGGTGGTGATATTAGCAAAATAACTGTGGATGTAATTAGTGCCATGTGTAAGTGGTTAAAATGGGTAATTTTCTGTTATGTTTCCACAATAAAAATTTTTTAAAATTAATATGAAGCTCCCAGCCCTACACAGAGCACCCTGCCAGAGGCTCCAGGCTACCCGAGAGCTGGGGGCATGTGTGACTCCCAGTGGCCAGTGTGAAGGGTGCACCTGAGGCCGAGGAAGGGACGCCGGGTTCCAGGACCACTGCCCTCACTGTCTTTCGTCCTTGCAAACGCGGTGCACCCGGAAGGCGATCCATGGCTGGCACTATAAGTGCTAGCAAGGACCAGGAGACCGAACTAGAAGCATTCTGTTCGACTTATGAAGGAAATGAAAGTTTCTGGGAGTGAAGTCCAGTTTCATTTCAATATAGGATAGTTGAAAACGGTGATACCAAAGCCTTCTTAATAGAGATTTCCTGGATAGAAACATATCCCCCAGACACCTCCAATTATATCTATGAACGCCTTTTTTTTTTTTTTTAACAATACCATATCATCAGTTGTAAATACCATATGGTATTTTTAACAGTACCATATCATCAGAGTATATTAGCCAAGTTAGAGGAAGCAGCTGAAGTTAATATTGGACCTGCTATGACATAGTCATTGTTTGAATGTGCAAAGACAACAAAGAACAGTTCATGGAAAACCACCATCCCATTAATTCTGTGACATATAAGTAATACCACCTCAGTTGAAACTCCTAATACAGTCAAGTGAAAAAAAAGACAAAAAAGAACAACTTTCAAAAGCCCAGAAACATAATCTGGCAGATAAAACAGATCAAAAGGGGGAAATTCCTCGTGGCTGGAACTGGGTTAAGCATGTAACATTTTTAAAGAATCTTGCTTGAAGCAGCTGAACCTGAAGTTGAAAACTTTTGCATATGGCAAAAGTTATGCAAAACTGGTTCTAAAGATGATAAATAGCGATTGGAATTTGAGATAAGGGCATCCTTTAAAAAAGGAAATTGAATTCAAAATCTTCCACTACACTTTTCTGGTATTGAAGTAGCTTTTTGTAAAACAATCTTTCATATGTTTCATATGTAAAAAATGTTGTAAGCTAAAAGTTCACAAAACAATCTGGTTGTATTAAATTATTTTCACAAACTTGCCTAAATAAAAGGTGAAAATTTTACTTTTTAGTATACTTTATGAAACCTGACAAGCTTTGTAAATGGAAAAGCATGGGGAATAATAGATAATCAGTGTTAATTTATATGATCTTATTCTAGCGGATGTGATACATTTTTAAAGGAGCATGAAACCCTTTCTCATCCCAGGGGAGTGGAACACTGAGCAATTATTCGGCAACATGATCCATGTTAATAAGCTTCTCATTTTAAATAAAGTCTTCATCTCTTCTTTCTCTTAATTACTTAAGCATAAATTGCTTCAGAGAAATTTACATCCTGCTATTTGAACTTTACACATATACTCTTTGTAGTTCCTTTTTATTTTTCAAGTATGAACTGCCTCCCTTTAGTAAATGGATATCCGTTTAAATTTTTCACTTGGTTTGTGTCAAGATGTTTAATCATGAGATCTTTCTATGATATATGAAATAGGATAATATAAAAATAAAAAATCTGCCAAATACAGTAGAAAGCATTTTGAATAGAAATGATGGTTTTTATTTAAAACATTTCTCTTGGCTATATATACTATGATGGAGTAAAAGATGCCTTATATTTAAGTTTTTATTATTGGAGACAATGGTTTTAATAAATTTCTATTTATCTGCAAATAAATAAATAAATAAAAAGCCACGAGATACTACTTCACTATTATTTTAAAATAATAGTTCTCTAAAAATAGTTATTTTTTTTTAAAAAGTATTGATAAGGATGCAGAAAAATTGGAAAATGGAACACTGCTGGAGGGAATGTGAAATGGTGCAGTTGCTGTAGAAAACAATTTGGCAGTTCCTCAAAAAGTTAAACATAGCTTTACTATATGATCTTACAATTCCACTCCTAGATATATGACCAAGAGAATTAGAAACATGGGTCAGACACTTACACACTGATATTCATAGCAGCATTATTCACAACAGCCAAAGGGTGAAAACAACCCAAGTGTCTGTCAACAGATGAAAGGATAACTAAAATGCAGTTCATCTGACACTCCGGCCAAAGGAAATTGGGGGTAAGTAAGGAGAGCTGTACACTGTGTCTCATACAAAGAGATAGACCCCCAAATCAACCAATTGTAAAGTACCCAGGAAGCAACTGTAAATGCTGCTTGCAAGAATGCGCCCTCTATTGGAGGGATGAAGAAACTTCATTGATACAGGCCTGCTTCTTGGAGCACTGTCTGAAATTTACATTATCAGAAGTCCACTGAACTTTTGATTCATAAACTTCCCTTCCAACTTCTGGTGCAAGAAATTTGCTCAGGACTTCAAAATAGATCTGTGCATCCAGAGTGCAGCTACTGATGTTATGGAGGAGGCAAGTGAGGCCTACCTGGTTGGCCTTTTTGAAGACAACAACCTGTGTACTATCCATGCCAGCCATGTAACAATTATGCCAAAAGATATCCAGCCAGCATGCCACATACATAGAAAACATACTTAAGAATCTACTATGATGGAACACACTTCATTCTCAAAAAAATTTTTTTCTCTTGTTGCTGCTATTGTAATTCTGAACGTTACATATATTTTTACATGGGGTCAAAAGGTACCTAAGTATATGTTCACAAATGGAAAAATGAGGGAAAGAAATAAAGTATTGGCAGTTTTTCCATTTTGATTTGCATGGAACTTCTTAGATAAATGTGGCAACATAAAGCATTAATGCAAGTCAAAATGTTTCAGTGAACAAGTTTCAACAGTTCAACTTTATAACAATTATAGATAAATCTGTTCAATTTTTCTGGATAATGCCAGCATTTGCATTTTTTAAAAACAAATAATTTTTTTATTCACGGCAACTAAATGGTGTTTTAGCATTTTTAGCACAAGCAGATTCCATTCATTCACTATACTCTTCTGAGTTGTCCTGCAAGCAAGTACGCATGTTTAACGCTGTTTTCTGTGCTATTCCTATTAAATACATTAAACTATTTTTTTAAATGCAGTATATCTATACAATAGAATATTATTTAGTCATAAAAAGGAATGAGTTCTGATATGCTACAACATGGGTGAAACTTGAAGACATATTTTGAATGAAATAAGCCAGACACAAAAGGACAAATACTGCATGATCTCATTATATGAAATACCTAGAATAAGTGAATTCATAGAGATAGAAAGTAGATTACAGGTCACCAGAGGCTGAGGGTGATGGTGGAGGGGGTATGGGGAGTAATTATTTAATGGATACACAGTTTCTGATTGAGCCAGTGAAAATGTTTTGGTAATGGATAGTGGTGATACCAGCCCAACACTGTGAATGTAATTAATACCACTGAACTTGTACATCCAAAAATGGTTAAAATGGGAAGCTTTATATGTTATATATGCTACTAAAATAAAATTTAAAAATCAACCAAAAAAAAACCCTGATCTAGGTCATACAGAGGTAAGTGGCAGGGCCAAGATTTTAACCTAGAATGGGATGAGTGACTCCAAATTCGATGTCTTCTTTTAACCAGTGGTCCTCAAAGTGTGGTCTCTGGACCAGCAAAATCAGCATCACCTAGAAATATATTAGAAATAAAAAATTCTCAAGGCCTACCCCAAACCTACTGAATCAGATGGGGATAGGGCCCCACAACCTGTGTTTTAAACAAGCCCTACAGAGGATTCTTCGATACATACTAAGGTTAGAATATGACTGCACTAGAACATGCCTTCCTTTGCTCTGTTATTCACAACCTAAATAGGCAGAAGAACATTCTGTGTTCATGGACTGAAAGGTGAATTGTTAAGATATCAAATCTGCCCAAAGCGATTTACAGATACAACTCAAATCCCAATCAAAATTCCAACAATCTTCTCTGCAGAAATGGAAAATGCAATCATCAAATTTATATGAAAGGGTAAGGGGACCCAAACAGTCAAAAACATCTTGAAAAAGAACAAAATTGGGGGACTCATACTTCCTGATCTTAAAACTTATTACAAAGCCACACTATCAAAACAGCATGGTACTGACACAAGGAGAGACATGCAGACCAATGGAATTAAAATGACAGTTCAGGGGATGCAAGGGTGGTTCAGTGGTAGAATTCTCACCTGCCATGTGGGAGACCTAAGTTCAATTCCTGGCCCATGCACTTCCCCAAAAAAAGTCCAAATGGTGTTGCAATAAGAAAATAGTCACGTGGAAAAAGAATGAAGATGAGAGTTCAGCGATCAATCTGCACATTTATGGTCAACTGATTTTTAACAAGGGGACAAAGATCACTCTATTGGGAAAGAAGTTTCTTTCAACAAATGGTGCTGGGAAAACTGGATCTCCATTTGCAAGAGAATAAAGGTGGAGTCCTACCTCATGCCATGTACAAAATCAACTCAAAATGGTTCAAAGACTTAAATATAGAAGCCAGAACTATCAAACTCCTAGAAGAAAACAGAGGGACATCTTCAGAATGTTGTGTTAGGCAGTGGTTTCTTAGATTTTACACCAAAAGCATGAGCAACTAAAGAAAAAATAAAATTATTTATCAAAATAAAACAATTTTGTGCAGACTTTATCATGAAAGTAAAATGACAACCTACAAAATGCAGAAATTACATGGAAATGATAAATCCAATAAGGATTTAATACCCAGAATATATAAAAACCCCTACAACTCAACAGCAAAAAGACAAACAGCCCAGTTAAAAAATGGGCAAAAGCACGTGAAAAGATGCTTAACACCATTAGCTATTAGGGAAATGCAAATCAAAACCACAGTGAGGTACCATTTTATATCTACTAGAATAGACACTATTAAAAAATTGAAAATCACAAGTATGAAGAGGATATGGAAAAATAGGAACACTCATTCATTTCTAGTGGCAATGTTAAATAGCAAATATAGCTTCTGTGGACGTCAGATTGGCAGTTCCTCAGAAAGAATGGAATTACCACATGACCCAGATACCCAAAAGATTCTAAAGCAGAGACTCAAACAGATATTTGCACAAGATGTTCATAGCAGCATCATTCACAACAGCCAAAAGGTGGAAGCAACTCAAGTGTCCAACAACCAATGAATGGATAAACAAAATGTGGTACGTACACATTATAGAACATTATTTAGCTATAAAAAGTAATGAAACCTGATACATGTGAAAACATGAATGTTTCTATCTTGAAGTCATCATGTTGAGTGAAACAAGCCAGACACAAAAGGACAAATATTGTATGATCTCACTGATATGAAAGAATTAGAATAAGAAAACTCAGAGTCAGAATCTAAAATAAAGACTCCCAGGGGTGAGTAGGGATTAGGTTTAAAAATAACAGGCTCTGTTCCAATCTTGGGATTTGTTCGTATGAAACTTAATCTCACAAAAGATAGGCTAAGCCTACTTAAAATTTGGCCTAAGAGTCACCCCTAAGAGAACCTCTTCTGTTGCTCAGATGTGACCTCTCTCTCGGCTGACACAGCAAGTAAATTCACTGCCCTCCCCCTCTCTATGTGGGACATGACTCCCAGGGGTGTGGACCTTCCTGGCAATGTGGGACAGAAATCCTAGAATGAGCTGGGACTCAGCATCAAAGGATTGAGAAAATCTTCTCTACCAAAAGGGGGAAGAGTGAAATGAGACAAAATAAAGTGTCAATGGCTGAGAGATTCCAAACAGAGTCGAGAGGTTATCCTGGAGGTTATTCTTATGCATTAAATAGATATCACCTGTTTAGTTAAGGTGTAATAGAGAGGCTGAAGGGAACTGCCTGAAAATGTGGAGCTGTGCTCTGGTGGCCATGTTTCTTAAAGATAACTGTATGATGATATGGCTTGAAGATAACTGTATGATCATATGGAACAAATGTTAAAATAAATTTAGTAGATTGAAATGCTAGTGATCATTGAAGGGGAGGGGTAAGGAGTATGGTATGTATGAATTTTTTTCTGTTTTCTTTTTATTGCTTTTTCTGAATTGATGCAGATGTTCTAAGAAATGATCATGATGATGAATATACAACTATGTGATGATATTGTGAGTTATTGATTATATAACAAGAACAGGACCATATGATAAGAATGTTTATGTTTGAACGTGGTTATGTATCATAAAAAATAAATAAATAAATTTTAAAAAATCATTACTATTGAAATATATTTTGTACTGTAGTTAAAAATTTGTCTGTTGTGCCACTTCTACATTATAACATTAGCAAAAAAAAGTAACGGACTCTGGTTGGAATGATGGAAAAGTTTTGGTAATAGATGGTGATGTTGACAGCACAACACTGTGAATGTAATTAACAGCACTGAATTACATATTTGAATGTGGTTAAAAGGGAAAATTATAGTTATATGTCTGTTACTAGAATAAAAATTTTAAAGAAAAATCCATGTACCTGCACACCACAAACAGTGAACCCTAAGTTAAACCATGGACTATAGCTAATAGAATAATTATGAAAATATGCTTTCATGAATTTTAACAAATACACCACACCAATGCAAGGGGTTAATAATAGGGTGGTATATGGCAATCCTGTATTTAATGCATGGTTTTTCTGTTTTCAGTGTATCCACAACTTCTTTAATTAAAAAATAATTAGACCTTGCTACAGTAGAAGTGGAAAAAAAGCTCTTCCTTGATTTTAGATTTAGAGACTATCAAACTCACATTTCTTTCATACTAGATTTTTAATCCTTGCAGGAAAGAGATAATGAATTGTGACTGACATTTCAAAAACCAAAAGCTGTTTACTTTTTGATAATTCTAGAGGACAAAGACAGATTTTTCATGAGGCACAGGGCGGGCCATGGTGGCTCAGCAGGCACGGTTCTCACCTGCCATGCCAGAGACATGGGTTTGATTTCCGGTGCCTGACCATGTGAAAAAAAAAAAATCAAATACAGCGTGGCATGAGAGGACTGGAACTATTGCAGCCACGATTACCCAGCCAGAACCCAAGCCAAAAAGTCATCATTAGAATGTCGGGCAAAGACCGAACTGAGATCTTTCCCTCACAAAAGGCACAGACCATCATGAAGGCTCGATCAAAAGAAGCATAGACAGGTCAGAACGTTCTTAAGAAAAAATCTGGTGCCTTGACTCTTCGATTCAACAGATTTTAAAGAAGATAAAAGAGACTAAAATATTGATGGGCCAAGTGATGAGAGAAGCTGCCTTTTCACTTGCTGAGGCCAAGTTCACAGCTGGGGACATCAGGGCCACAGTTATCTAAAATGTGAATGAAGCCCAAGTGAAGCTTCGTGCAAAAAAAGATAATGTAGCAGAAGTTACCTTGCTAGTGTTCAAATATTACCATGAAGGAACTGACAGTTAGCTAACTGACTGGTTTAGTCAGAGGTGGGAAACAGCTAGCTAAGGTAAAGAGAAATTACACCAAAGCAGTGGAATTACTGGTGGAACTAGCTTCACCACGGACTTCCTTTGTTATTCCGGATGAAGTTATTAAGATAAACAACAGGTGTGTAAATGCCACTGAACATGTCATCACTCCTTGGATTGAACATACCTTTGCTTATATCATCACAGAGCTGGATGAGAGCGAGCGAGAAGAGTTCTATAGGTTAAAGAAAATAAAGGAGAAGAAAAAAATTCTCAAGGAAAAATCCGAGGAAGACTGGAGCAGTGGAAAGCAGCTGGGGAGGTGATGGAGCCTGCTAATCTCCTGGCTGAAGAGAAGGATGAGGACTTTCTGTTTGAATCATCTTTCCTGCTCTGGTCCTTTCAGAAGCCCAAATATTGGCTCCATTTTAATCCACAGTGTATAAGTGTGGTATGTGTGGCTACGTATTTTTTGGCCTAAGAGTTTCACGGGTGGTAAAGTTTCCCTGAGCATCAGTTAGTCGGATTACTTTTGTGGCATCACATTTCAGCAAACATTATCACAGATAAGAGAGATTCGTAGAACCTACCCAATAACTTGTAGAATTTACTAAGCAGAAGTGTCACCCTACTCCATTTACATCTGTGTTATAGGTGTTCTGCTTAACAAGCATATTAATAAATAAGACTTAGGAAACATCAAAAAAATCAAATACAATGAATATGATTAATAATAACAAATATATATATAACCAAAGGTTACATATTATATAATTCCATTTATATGAAATGTCCAGAAAATAGATTAGTGGTTGATTAAGGCTAGGGATGAGGGGTACGGAATGACTGAAGCATACAGGGTAGCTTTTTTGGGGGGGCTGAGAAAACATTCTAAAATTAGAATGGTGATGATTGCACATCCTTGTGAGTATAGTAAAAACCAGTAAATTGTATATTTGAAAAGGGCGAATTTTTATGATGTGGATTATATGTCAATATTTTTAAGGGATGAAAAATAGAGCAAAAAAAGAAGAGCTTATAAAATAAACTGTGAATTCAAAACATAACATAACCATCATTAACCTTCTAACCCAGCCATGCTTTGTAATTTTTCATGATTTTCCAATTTTGTATATTCTTTATGATTTTTGTCTTCTTGTTTTAACATTACTAAAAAGGTATGGGAATAATCTCACACTATGATTTTTGGATTTATCCCTTTTTCTTTATGAGTTTATTTTTATTAAAATATTTATTAAGTCTATATTATTAGGTACATACAAATTTAAAATTTTCTACTTTTGTGTAGATTTAATCTTTTATCACATCTAAGCGACCTTGTTCATCTCCAGTTATACTCTTTGCCTTAAAGTCTATTCTGATAATAATCTTTTTCTATCCTTTAATTTTCTATCTCTCTACCCTCTCATTTTAATCTTTCCCCATCCTTAGGTTTTAGATATATCTCTCATAAACAGTTTATTTTTTTATATATAGTAGAATAATTCTCCTCAAGCATATTTAATTCAGGACATTTTAAAGACAGATTTATTTAAGAATAAATGACAAATGGGAGAAAGGCTCCTTTCTTTCTGTCTGGCAGCAGCCATCAGATAAGCCAAGATGGGTGCTTATAAGGACATCCAGGAGCTAAGGAGGAAGGGGCAGTGGATGTGATGTGCTTTTTTCTGAGGATCCACTACTGGCAGTACTGCCAGCTCTCTGTGCTCCACAAGGCCCCCGGTCCCACCTTGCCCAATAAAGCACACACAATGGCCAAGCAAGGCTACGTCATCTATGGGATTTGATTGCACCGTAGTGGCCACCAGCACTTGATTCTAAGGGTGCAACCTATGGCAAGTTTGTCCATCATGGTGTCAACCAGCTGAAGTTTGCTCAAAGCCTTTAGTCTGTTGCTGAGGAACGAGCTGGATGCCACTGTGAGGTGCTGAGCATCCTCAATTTTTATTGGGTTGGTGAAAATTCCACATACAAATTCTTTGAGGTTATCCTCATTGATCCATTCCATAAAGCTATCAGAAAAAAATTCCTGACACCCAGTATATCACCAAGCTGTCCGCAAGCTGACGTGTGAAGGCCGCAAGAGCCGTGGTCTTGGAAAGGACTACAAGTTCCACCACACTATTGGTGGTTCTCACTGTGCAGCTTGGAGAAAGTGCAATGCTCTCCAGCTCCACCGTACGTGCTAATCCAAGTAATATCTGTATAATTCATACCTAATAAACAATTTAGAATAGTCATGAATGCTTAAAAGTGTTCTTTGTTAAACAGTAGTTGTCTGCAGATTGTTTCATGAATATATACAGTCAAATATTGAAAAATAAAGTGCAATAATGTTTGAAGACTATAAAGTGATGGTGTATCTTGTTTCTAGTAAGATAAACAATTTTGTCTTTGCTTTATCTTGTTAGGGAGTTATATATCAGTGTTTTAAAATGTCATGCTGTGTAAAATAAATTCTTTAAAAGAGGAGCACTGAAAAAAAAAGAATGACTGGCAAACAATAAACTGCACATACTTAAAGTACACGCAACTTGTTGTTTTGTCTTATCCAGCCTGACAATTCCTGTCCTTTAACTGGAGTTATTTTCTCTGTTCACATTTAATCAAATTACTGTTACTGTATGCAAATTCTAAAATGTAAGTTCAACATCTCAGAAATCAGAGCATGTCTTTCAATTAATGAAGTATTAAAATTATGGTTGGCCAGTGACAATAGCAACATAGTTCTTTACTGCCTGACCAAGAAGTATGAACATTATTCTGTCGCCACTTTATATATTTTTTTGCATTGCTGATACTCCTCATGTTGTGTTAATTGCCACTGAAAATGTCTTCAACAAGATTAAACAATAATTTGGCACTGAAATGAGAAACAATTTTGTAAGCATGGTGAAGAAGTTGATATTAATGAACAAATAGTGGATGTTAGTGGATTCGCAACAACTTTACATTTTATTCTAAAGAGCTTATGAAGAGATTCATAAGCAAATAATGTTGATACATGTTGCTACTAAGATACATGCAAAAGAATTACTTATCAGGAGACAAAATGCAAATGAAGGCACAAGAAACTGACAACGCCTCCCATAAATAAAAAACACATCAAGAAACATGAGGTTGGTGTGATGGTTCATGTACCATTAAGAGAAACATCAAGTTTCAGAAATTTTCCACTAACTGCACAGAAGTTGTCAACTCTCAACATGCAATTTGAGGAAAAAAACAAAACCGAGTTTAGTCAAATAGAAAATGCTGGCAAATTTCACATGACTTGAAATGATACACTAATGTTAAAGATGCTAAAGAGATCAATACCATGAGAACAGGTTAGATAATTGCATATCACTGCAACACTATGTATAAATGACTATGGCCAAAAGTTGCTGTCATATGGATTTTTTTTTTTTTGTATATTGTAGGGTAGGGGTCACATTTCTTTTTTTTTTTTTTTTCATGTGAGTATCTCCTTACTGCATTGCCATTTGCTGAATTTTTGTTTGGTTGGTATTTCATTTGTTTGGGAAGCACATGGGCTGGGAATCAAACCCAGGTCTCCCGCATGGCAGGCAAGAATTCCACCACTTAACTATCCTTCCACCCCTCTGAACTCCCCTTGTACCCACCCCTCCCATATTGAACATTAAACTACAAAATAATTTACCAAAGACTTTATTGTATGCTTAAGAAAAAAGGATGGATGATGACTGAAGTAAAGGAAGATTGGCTAAATCTGGTGTGAGTGCCCAAGAGCCCTATAGAATCTCCAAGTGTATTAGTTAGTTCTCGATGCCTTCTGGGGATTATACTTGAATAGCTAAAGAATAGGTTGGCTGAAAAATAACACAATGTGGTGTTATTCCCGATGCCATGTCTAGACAACTACAACCCCTAAGCATTTCAAGTCAACAATCCATTTAAGGACAGTCTGAAGAAACAATATGATTCTGAAAATTTTCAGTTGTCATCTGCTGCGAAGATTAAGAAAACACCAACATCAAGACTTGCAAAAACAGCAGTCAGTGGGTAAGAAGAAAATCCCAGAAGAAAATCACCCTCACTGTCTATAGCAGAACAACACTATGTGGAAAAGCATAGACATTGACAATTCTAATATTTTAAAAGGCATTGCAAAAGAATGAGACTGTGAATGTAAAGAAGTCTCAGGAATATCTTAACCAATTTATTTCATTAAAAATTTTTGTATGTATGCACACAAATGGTGTGAGAGAAATTTTTGGTATGTCTAATAAATGTAAAAGGCTCCTTCAATAAGCTTAAAATAGAATTACAAGTGATAAAGTATAGTGTCATAGTTTAATTGGCAACATTTTTTCTATATTGTATATAATGGTATGTCATAATATCACCAGAGTCTTAGAGTAGATGAAATACCATATCTTGAATTTTAAATATACCACCTTCTATTGGACTTTCTATTTGTCCTGCCTGTTTACTGTTTCTTTTCCCTCATTTCTTGCATTTTTTTTTGATTGATGGACAATTTTTTAAAACACTTTTTCTCCTCTATTAGTTTCTATTTTTTTGGTGTGTACTCTAGAAATAAAAGGACAATTAAACTCAGTGCAGTATAAAGTTAATTAAGTTAATGTACTCTACTCTTAACAAGGCCTCAATAAATGTTAAATATTACCATAATAGAAGAAATGGAATGTGTTCTAACACATTAGGTAGAAAGTAATGACACACAATTTATTTGAACACCATAATTACATGGAATCTTGAATGGGGTGTGAGATCTTTTCGGTTTGTACAGGTTAGTGGTATGCCCCAATATATCCCAGAGTAATCTGGGCAGAGAATAAAAAAATATTTGCAAGGCTCCCTTGCAGAACTGGGGAGAAAGGAGTAATATTCAACTTCCCCATCTGATATTCTCACAAATAGGGGACAACAAGCTGAGCCCTTGATCTTTGGGCTCACCCCATGAAGCTTATTCCCACAAAGAAGAAGCTAAGCCTACTGACAATTATGCCTAAGAGTCATCCCCAGGAAACTTCTTTTGTTGCTCAGTTGTGGCCTCTCTAAGCCAACTTGGCAGGTGAAATCACTGTCCTCGCCTTCCATGGGACATGACTCCCAGAGGTGTAAATCTCCTTGGCAATGTGGGACCTGACTACTGGGGATGAGCCAAGACCTGGCATCATAGGATTGAGAAAGCCTTCTTGACTAAAAGGAGGAAGAGAGAAATGAGACAATATAAAGTTTGAATCACTGAGCGATTTCAAACAGAGTGGGGAGGTTATCCTGGAGGTTATTCTTATGCATTATATAGATATCCCTTTTTAGTTTAAGGTGTGTTGGCGTGGCTGGAGGGAAGTACCTGAAACTGTTGAACTGTTGTTCCAGTAGCCTTGACTCTTAAAGAGGACTGTATAACCATATAGTTTTTAAAGTGTAACTGTGTGGTTATGAAAACCTTGTATCTGATACTCCATCCAAACGATGGAGAGATAAAGGATAAGGAGTGACAATGGGAAGAAGGGGAGGCTACCTACTTTTCTTCCATTATCAGATGGGTAAGAATGGTGTTCTTTCCTTTATCCCCCTCTTCTTTCATAACAATGATAGAAACCTAAAGAGACAATGGGCTGAATTATGCTGAAACAGTAGACTGATTCAAACTTTGATAGGCAGATAATTTACTCCTCCAAAGTAGGAAAATGTGAAAATCTTAAATCAGGCAGTCAGCCCTAGAGAGCATGGAAAGCACGGATCCCAAATGCACGAGAGTCTCAGGCAAAAAAAAAGTAAGCTTTTCTGTGCGTGGACACTGCTGAGGAGGCATCATTGAAGTCACTCCTGTGACTTCAAATCAGAGTATCCTAAAGAGCCTGAACAGCTACAGAAGCTCTTCATCGGAGGGTTAAGCTTTGAAGCAACCAATGCAAGTCTGAGCAGCCATTCTGAGCAATGGGGGACACTCACAGACTGTGTGGTAATGAGAGATCCAAATGGCAAGCGCTCCAGAGGCTCTGGGTTTGTCACCAACGCCACTGTGGAGGAGGTGGATGCAGCCATGAATGCAAGGCCACACACAGTAAATGGAAGAGCTATGGAACCAAAGAGGTCTGTCTCAAGAGAAGACTCTCAAAGACCAGGTGCCCACTTAACTGTGAAAATGTTCTTTGTTGTTGATATTAAAGAAGACACGGAAGAATAACAACTAAGAGATTATTTTGAGCAGTATGAGAAAATTGAAGTGATTGAAATCATGACTGACCAAAAAAACAGCAGGAAGAAAGGCTTTGCTTTTGTAACTTTGACAACCATGACTCTGCGGATAAGCGTGTCATTCTGAAATACCATACTGTCAATGACCACAACTGTGAAGGAAGCAAAGCCCTGCCTAAGCAAGAGATGGCTAGTGCTTCATCCAGCCAATGAGGTCAAAATGGTTCTGGAAACTTCGGTTGTGGAGGTGGTTTTGGTGGGAATGACAAATTGGTCATGGAGGAAATTTCAGTGGTCACGGTGGCTTTGGCGGCAGCCGAGGTGGTAGTGGAGATGGTAGCAGTGGGGATAGCTATAATAGATTTGGTAATAATGGAAGCAATTTTGGAGGTAGCAGAAACTACAATGATTTTGGCAATTACAACAATCAATCTTCAAATTTTGGACCCATGAAGAGAAGAAACTTTAGAGGCAGAATTTCTGGCCCTTATGGTGGTGGAGACCAATACTTTGCCAAACCATTCAAGGTGGCTATGGTGTTTCCAGCAGTAGCAATAGTACAGCAGTGGCAGAAGGTTTGAATTACTTCTAAGAAACAAAGGTTAGCAGGAGAGGAGAGCCAGAGAAGTGACGGGGAAGCTACAGGTTACAACAGATTTGTGAACTTAGCCAAGCACAGTGGTGGCAGGGCCTCGCTGCTCCAAAGAAGACATGGTTTAGACAATACTCATGTGTGTGGGGGAAAAAAAACATGAGGACTGTATTTGTGACTAATTGCGTAACAGGTTAGTTTAGTTTCTGTCCTGCAGAAAGTATAAAGCATTCCAACAAAGGGTTTTAATGTAGCATTTTTTTTTGAACCCATGCTGTTGATCACTAAATGTAACAGTCTGATCAGGACGCTGAATAAATGTGTCTTTTAAAAAAAAATTACAAAGTAAGCAGATATTTTTAGCTTCTCCTAGTATTCAGGAGATAAAAAATAATGTCACTAAATTTCCAAGTCTTCAAGGGAATCTTGTCTCCCTTCCCCTGTAGCTACTAAATCAAAATTCTTATTCATACACTAAGGCAGATTTCTTAGCTATTTGATGCATAACAATAGTTATTTAGATTAAGTTCACCTGCTACACACACATACACGTGTGTGTGTATACGCATGCACATCAGACAGTTTCCTGTTTTGATTATGGGGAGAGATTCTAGAAGCAGTTAGAAAGAATGGTCATGGGAGAGGAAGGAATACAGCAATGTGACTTAGTCTTTCTCTCTCTTGCCTTGTAAGAGTATATATTCCTCTCATATCTTTTCTCTTTCCCTCAACCTTCTTATTTTATTTCTCTCCCTTTTAAATTTAAAGTTATTTGAATCATGTTGTCTTCAATATGTTGTCTGTATTTATTATTTCAATATTTATTAAGTACCTAGTATATACCATTTATTCTGCTAGAATACAAAGGTGACGTAGACCTCGTCCCTACCCTCATAGGGTTTCAATCTAATGTGGTAGGCTGCCAATTAAATAAGCAATTGCAATGTAAAAATAATGCTTACAAAATAATGTATAATATTTCTGGTAACTAAAAAAAATACACATTAAAATGGTATTCAGCTAATAGATATTTTGTTAGGCGACATAATTTTTAATGTCTCTTAAAAACAAAGTTGTTTTTATACTCATAAGACTCCTAATTATTTGGTTTATTTTGAATCAATGGATCTTGATTCAAAAAGGAAATTGAAGAACTAGTAGTTAAAGAGTTGTGCCTAAGCATTACAAAGAAAAATGCAAAAGCTTGCAAAATTACAAATATACTTTGTAGAAATAAAATCTTAATTTTTATCTTATTGCCATTCTAAAATTCCTAAAAGATTGATTCAGTCTTAGATTCTTCATTCACTCAAATTTTCATTCCCTGAATTTCAGTTTCCTTTTCTCAAAACTGTTTATTTCAATTAACTTTCTCTATAGAAATAGTGGCAACTAAACCATTTCACATGATAAATACAGGTATATTTACATAATATTTACAAAGAAAAATCTGGAAGGAAATAAAATATAGGTATGTGTAAGCAAGGGCTAACAGTAAGAGGAAATTTCAAGACAGGTAACAGTTAAGTGGTTTACAAAAACAATCTTTAATTAGCAAGGAAGACAAAAAGGAGTCTCATGTAACCATGCTGAATTCATATATGTCATGAGATAGATTATAGTTTTCAACATAAATTTACTAATGGATAATTATGAAGCTATGTCCTTAGAGTAACTTATCTCTGTCTTTTTAGGACCTTGCATCCAACAAGTGCTTCAATGAATGTTAGTTTTTAAAAAGCATCAATAAATTGCACAATAAACCTCTACTGAGCATTTATGGGTGATTCATAAAAATAACCAGAATAATTCAGTTAAGACAGAAAATGAACTATGCAAGGAAAGTAAAAACAGAAACACAATTTATTAGATGATGGTTATTTTCTCTATAAACAATGGACAGACTTAAAGCTCTAGTCATGGCAAATCACTGAAGCTTCTATGAGTGACTACCATAATTTACAAATCTCAAGGATAAGCTAGAAAAGACCAGTACCATGGCAGACACTTCTATTTGCCTGCCAGTAGCTAGAAAAGACCAGTACCATGGCAGACACTTCTATTTGCCTGCCAGTATCCAAATCTCCCCTTCCTTCAAAAGCCCAGTTTTATTCCGGGAAGTCATGCATCCAGCTACATTTCCCAGCTAGTCTTGTAGTGGAGGTATAGCCGTTCTACTGAGCTGTGGTCCAGGAAGCTCCTTAAAGGGAGAGGATGCATCCTTCTTTGAATTTCCTTGCTCCCTGGAACCTGGCTGTGATGGTTAGAGTTCTAGAGTTCTAAGATGGTGAGAGCTGTTTTGGACTATGAGGATGAGAGCCATACCTTAGGGATGGCATATCAATGAAATGGAAGATGCTTAGGTCCCTGATGACTTTCTGAAGCCACTATACCTACCCTTGACTGCCTATTCCCAGAGTTATTTTATAGGAAAAAATAAAACATTGCATGTTTTAGCCACTATTATTAAGTCTCTGTTTTTGTTTTTGCTTTTTTATTTCTGTTTTTGGAAACTAAATGTAATTCTTAACTGATTACTTACCTTCAGACAGGCAAAGAATTTTTATCTCCTCTTTACAGATGAGGCTACTGAGCCAGTGAGGTGAGATGACTTGCACAAAGTGAAATTAGTGAAGAGGTAGGTCTTGGCTCTTAGCCCAATGTCTTCTTATCAAAAACTGACTCTTACGAGGTTCTAAAAGTACAAAAATGAATTTTAAAAACACATTATATATAGATTTAGCCTTCTTGCAGTGGTAAAGGCACATGATAGTATGTGCATTCATCACATACTACGCAAAGAAAAGTGCCAAATGTTTATGATGTGGAAGAAGACTGAAATAATATCATATTCCAGTTGGGGGAATATATTAAGTAAATGGAATTCAAGACTAAAGAGAGATACTGATTTATTTTACCCAAGTTTTACCATATCTCTCCCTCTTTAAATAAACAAAAAGGGTTCAGTTTAAAAGCCTACTTTCTCAACAATGAGACCACAAGATATAGGGTCCTATTAAATCTTTAACTTGAATTTTCTTAAAATCCTTAACTGGAATTCTTCTTTACTTTTACTACCACTTTTTAAAATCCCTGGCCCCAGTTTCAAACAGAGATCAATAATAAGAGAAATATCTCAAATTATTTCTTGAAATCCCACTACCTATTAATAAAATACAAGGCATTTAGCTCACATGCAAACTCACTGGTGAACATAATCAATTATTTCTACGTAGTCTGGAAAGAAACTAAGCAATTAAATATATTTAAATGTAAAGATATGTAGTTCCTTCCTTACATTTTCATTTGAGATAAAATCACCTATGCAGAAGAGTGATGATATGCTTGTTGTATGTTTGGAATGTCTTTGACAAGAACACAGCATGGTAAAGGATTGTTATTAAGAAGGCATGGTAAAAAAACAAACAAACAGTGGATGGAATAACTGCCTCCATTTACTGGCAAGTTACTTGTCTCTCTGAGTTTCAATTTTCCTACCTATAAAATTGAGTAAATACTATTTCATGGGTTTATAGATGAGATGAAAATAAGAATGAATGCAAAGTGGCTAGCACAGTACCTGGCAACAGCAGATGCTCAATAAATATGAATGTCCTTTCCCTTCTTCTCCTGTAATGAAAATCTATTCTGCAAATATCTAAAAACAAGAAGCAAGTTTGACAGACAATCTTTAAATATCAGTTGAAAGACTGCCATTAGAACTCTCCTCTGAGTATTACCATATTCAAAGCTCTGATATGGCTGAAGTTCAAAGGAAGAAATATATCCAATAAAAGAGGACACAATTTTCCCTCCTAGCCATTAGCCCAAATCTGTTGCAACAGACCCCAGGTTTCTTCCTCTGAGGTACTGCCCTGAGCCAGGAGACATGGGTTAGCTGTTTCTTACTGTCAATGTCATAATCTCGACAGCAAAAAGGGACAGAGTAAAGAAATAAAATACCTTCTGGTTCTTGTATAAAGAGTGTTTAAGACCAGGGTACGGGAAAACTGCTATTGCATGCCATGAGCTATGTTCAAAACTAAACTATCAGCACTACCACAGCAACAGCAGAGGTAAATAATGGGGTGAGGGACAAGAGTTAAGAGGAGGTTTAGATTTCCTATTTGGTGAGGGTGTGTTTTTTGGTTTTATGTCTCTTGGAAACAATGAACAATGAAATTATCTAAAATTGAGAATGTTGATGGACTGTGGACTTTGGGCCCTCTGCATGATGCCCGATGAATGTAGGTGGCTGAAGGATGCACTGACAGAGAAGTAGATTGGCGAACAATGGTGTATATTTATGAACAAAGGTTGTGCTGCTATAAAAAGGGAACAATGTCGTGAGACATGCAATGATGTGAATGAACATGTGGGACAGTTGGTGAGACAAAATAAGCCACACAAAAAAAGAACAATGGTATGGTCACCTTTAGAAAATGCTTATAAGAAAACAGGGGCCTAGATTGTAAGCTTTTAGAGCATATTAAGTTTGGAGTGGTGATTATTATTTCCGGATTTTGAGAGGCTGTTTTATATATCTAACCTGATATTTAGAGATAAGAACAAAGCCGAACAGGTTGGGGTTAAAGTAATTTAGAACATAGGGGTAAGGAAGACAGTGTCTATATTTTAGAATCATACATACTCTTTGAGACCCATGGAAGAAAGGTTTATTTGATCTGGAACTTAAATTTTCTGTAGTGCATATTCTAATTCAATCTATCTTTATAGCTCATTTGAACAACTGAAACACAGGAAGCACAGAATAAGAAAGAAGTCCTTTAATCCTGAATAGATTATTGTAATGCCTGGAAACATCCTAGAGTATATTAAGCAGATAATCAAAATGTATTGGCAAAGTTCCCTGAGGGAGGGAAGAAAGACTATGGTATTGTTAAACCTTACCATCAGGGAATCCCCTGATATTGTGTCAAACTTTAGGGATACCCAAATCAGTAGGCCATGCCCTCGATCATGAGGCTTACTCTTGTGAAGCTTAGGTAGGTAGTATGCCTATAGGTAATCTAAGCTTCTGGATGACCTCTGTTGTTGCTCAGATGTGGCCTCAAGTCTCTCTAAGCCCAACTCCACAAGTGAAATCATTGCCCTTCCTATGTGGGACATGACATCCAGGGGTGAAAGTCTCCCTGGCAACATCGGAGAGGACTCCCAGGGATGAATCCAGACCTGGCACCATGGGATCAACAATTGCATCCTGATCAAAAGGGGGGAAAGAAGTATAATTAATAAAGTATCAGTGGCAGAGAGAGTTCAGAGTCAAGAGGCTACTCTGAAAGTTGCTCTTACACAAGCTTCAGCTTGACCTTGCTACCTATCATAACCTGCCAACCCCCAACCAGGACCATTCCAGCCAATCCTAAAGAACACCTATGAGATTCCACAAGGGTTCCAGGCACTAGAGTAACTTGCCAGAAACCTACAACCTCCAGATGGGTTTCTGGTCCAGATAAGTCCTGAAACCTAGCCCAGCCTCTCCAGAACATCAGATAGTTCCATCTTCCTACCCCACATTAGTGACAAACCCTTCTAATAGCAAAAATTTACAATTGCCATAACCCAAACAACCCCAAAGAGAGTTATGGAAAGATCAAAAGTGGAATTATACATAGAAGATAGGATTTAACAAATGAATATGAATGCTGAATCATTAAATTATTATCTCTTTTAGTCTCAGTATTTTAGAGCAGCTAGAAGTAAAAACCTAAAATTGTGAAATTGTAACCCATGCCAAAGTCTGAAATACGTTCTACAACTAACTGTGGTACTGTGCTTTGAAATTTATAGCTTTTCTGTATATATGTTATTGTTCACCAAAAAAAGGACAAAAAATTGATTGTGATGATAAAAATATATTTAAACCCTCTAGACTCCTATATTCTTGAGCAGCTAGAAGGAAAAATCTGAGAGGACTGTATGGTAGCCCATGATAAACTCTGGGATCTATCCTGTAACCACATTTTGAAGAGTGCTCTGAAAACTTTGGCTTTTTTACTTCTTTGTTTTGTATATACGTTATACTATACAATAAAAAAAGTTTAAAAAAAAATGGCTTCTGGGTTTCTCCAAGGTGGTAGTGACAAAAACAACAGATAACTTGGTGCTTAACTCCTATTTTCCCTTTGAAAATGAGTCAAAGTTTCAATGAGTATCAAAATAAAGTAATCAGATGTATTTCCAGGTGAGCTGGACTCTAATCCTTGCCTGTATCAAGACCACCAGGATTGACTATGATTCTCATATCTGTAGAAAAGGACAGGTGTCAAGGAAATCATTATATTCCCTTTTGTTCAGATCCTAACAACAGGTGGCAGTATCTTTGCAACAGATACTGTTGTTTCTCTGTATCACTCAATAAACATAATCTATTAAAATTACAATGCCTTCATTATTTACACACACTATACTTCAAACAGCTAAAATATGTGAAAGAGCGTTGCCAAAAATAAAAGCATGCAACTGCTGTCTCAATTTCCCTCAAGTTGCTTTAAAATTTTAGAAGCAGAGAATTCTGGGACCAGAAATGATCTTAGAGATCTGGCTTGTCTTTCTATTTTTATAAAAGATTACAAAATAGCACAGGGAAGTTAATCAACTTGGCCAAGATCGACTGGCAGAGAAGAGATTGGAATCTGGCCATTAAACTCCAACAGGTATACTTCCCACCATATCATGGGCTAAAAAAAATTTTCTTTAGTTTGAAAGTCATTAACATGTGTGAAGGTTAATTTTATATGTCAACTTGTCTAGGTTATGGTGTCAAACACAGGCCTAGCTGTGGATGTGGAAGTATTTTGTAGAGGGGATTAGCATGTACAATCAAGATAAGTTTAAGTAAAGATTACCCTCAATAATGTGGGAGGGCCCCATCCAGTCAGTTGGAAGACTTTATATCCTAACACCTATTTCAGTCCACAATTAGCAAATTTTCTCTTCATAGACCTTCAACCGTTTACAAAAAGTTCCCCATCTGTCACTCCAAATAACAATCAACTCAATTATTAAGTAAATACTTAAAGAGTATCTACTCTAAAAAGTATTTTCAATACATTTAAAAATCCTAGACTTGATTCCTCTGGTTACCCAATACTTAACCTGTGCACACTCCAGTATCTAAAGGGTCCTTAGAAAGTGAAAACCAATTTAAATATCAGCTTAAGTAAAGCAAAATTAGTTTGGTACATCTACAGAGATACACAGAAGCACAAAACAAAAAGACACTGCTAGTGATCTTGTTGCTGATTCTCTATTTAAGAAGGGGCCCATCATCAGTAACTAGGTTCTGTAAGGTAACCTAATTGGTTTAGTTGTGGATTTCATTTCCATGGTATTCATGGAGCACAAATTAACCTGATGAAAGGCATGCTGAAAGGATATACACAAAATGTGTGAAATGAACAGCAAGATCAGAGAATGGTAAGCACAACATGGGCTCAAGCCTTCAAAAGCGGATAAAATTAGGATAGATGGAGGAAAACAGCAGAAATATCCACAAAGCAACAGAAATTAATTTTTGATTCATACTAAAAAGACCAGACCATAGATATGAGAA
Source organism: Myrmecophaga tridactyla (assembly GCA_004026745.1). Taxonomy (NCBI): domain Eukaryota; kingdom Metazoa; phylum Chordata; class Mammalia; order Pilosa; family Myrmecophagidae; genus Myrmecophaga; species Myrmecophaga tridactyla. Next base: position 98,933 of record PVIY010003523.1, read on the forward strand.
ATAGAAGTTTCCATGATCACACTAGTACCAAGAGTAAGAACTGCAAATATTACTTGAGATTTCATTTCTAATTTTAAATTTTCATGGTTTTATCTTAATTTCGACCCTATTAATCAATGATCTTTAGTTGAATACTTCAAGTTTCATAAAGCAATAACTCACTTAGTTTAAATAAAGATGAATTCTGAGACAGTTTCTATGAGGGACAAGATGCAAGATTCTGGATATTACCTGAATCCAGTTATTTAACAGACTCCAAGAAATGCCTTAAGAAACATATTTAAAACAGGTTGTAAACTGTAGATTATCTGATCCAAATCTTATGATATTACCAGTCATACTGCTGTTAATCAATTCCAAAAAGCAACTATCTAATCAAGTCTTTAAACTTTCCTATAGGGAAAATCAACAATTTCCTTTTTCAAACAAAATTAGCCATTAGAAAAATTACATTTTAATAGCCCCCCCTTTTTTTTTACAAAGGTAATATATCATTTTATGTTCACACTCTTCAATGGACTTAACAGTCTTAATAAAGGGCTTAGATGATAGCTCTTATTTGTGTAAGATGCACATTATCCAATTTAGGAATCTAGTGGCTCCTTCTCTTTCTCTCTCTCCATATTGTAAAATAACAAGACTGTTACCAGCACCGACTACGATAACCACATGTGCTCAGTGTGTGACCGCTTAACAGGTGCAACAAGGAAGTACCATCTTTCTCACCACCCCTTCCCCCCCCCTCCCGCCCCGCGCCCCCAAAACCGAAAGGGCTCGACTCGCACTTATGTTTTGTCATTTGAGGGAAAACAAAAGTAGGAACTTTCTCCTCTCCTAGATGTCAGGGGTTGCTGGCTTCACAGAACAGGTCGAAGAGAGGATTCACTGGCCTGGCGTTGCCCCACCGCGCCAAGGTGGAGAGCATCAGCCCGGAATTGGTGGGTGCACCTTCCCCATTACCTCCCTCGCCGTACGCCCTGCCCCGGGGGCCAAGGCCGGGACTCCCACCCGGATCCGGACCGGCCCCCATCCCTGCCTGCTCCTCAACAAGAGCCCGCCTCTCTCATCCACCTCGAAAAAAGCCTGGTATCCTGAAAGAGGGCAGCAGCGGCGGAGGGGACCCCGCGCCCCACGCTCCAGCTAGAAGCCCCCTCCCCACCCGTGCCCGCCCACTCTGCGACCCCAGCCAGCCTCACACTGCCCGGGCAAAGCAGGAGAATCAGGAGCCTTTTCTCAGGACCCGCCTCAGGCCTCCCGCCGTGCTGACCCGCACCCACCTGGAGGCCACCGGCCTTACCCTGCTCCGAGTCGGCACGCGACGCTGCGCCTGCTGTGCACCCACAGCGCACAGCCTTGTCTCTCCAGCCCTGGGTCTCTCAGCCAACCGCGCGCGCCCGCCCTCTCGCTGCCATGGCAATAGTCCCCGTCCCTCGGCCGCCGCTGATTGGCCCGGCTCGGGATCGCGGAGGGCACCGATTGGTCGATATGGGGCCGAGGCCGCGCCGACGAGCTAGGAGGCGGGCACCGCGGAACGCGAGCCCTGGGGAGGCTGAGCCAAGAGGGACGTGGCGTTCTGCGACACGGGCGGTGAAGCCGCACCTCTTCCTTCTCTCGCTTTCCCAGAGGAGCCTGTGGAGCAGGACTTGGGAGGGTGAGGTGTTATCCCCAGTCAGGGACAAAAACCCAGGGATCGCTTCCCTCTTGGCCGCAGGCCCGCGCCGCCTTCAGCAGACGAATCGGAGACGGGTGGTCAGGCCCTTCTAGCCCACAGGCCTCGCTCGGGTCTGACACCCCAGAACTGCTCCGTGGGCGGGAATCTTACTCATATTTGTAACCTCACCCCACCCCCGTTATGCTGGACCATCGGTCACTGTACCTAGATTGCATTTAGCCCACCTTTGCTCACGTCCATCAGCAGACATCGCTTTTCTCTTCACTCACCCCTCGTAGAACTCAGATATCTATTCCAAGCGTTTTTATAAAAGTGGGAAAACCGAGGCTCAAAGATACACGCGGCTCAAGGGTTAAAGAAGCTTTAGGAGCCTCAAAGCTGGTTTGGAAGCCTGTGTCAGCTAATTAGTAGAAGCTCTCTGAGTTGTTTTGTTTTTGTTTTCCTCATCGATAAAAACAGGTATTATATATACTTCAGGATTGTTAGTGAAGATTAGATAAGCTAACATTCTGAAGAAACAATACACAATGTGCCACATTAGTCATGGCGGTAACTATTATCAGGTATTAATATAGTGTGGTAGCCAAGTGCGTCCACGTGGAGCTAGTCAGCCTCTGTTGTGGTAGATGGTATCTACCGCTAACCAACTCCACTTAAACTTTCTGTGCTTCAGTAATGCATGTAATAATACTGCTCTCCTCCTTAAAGCATAATAAATTAATAGAGAAGAAACTGGCACATACTAAGTACTCAGTGGATGTTAGCCATTTTTAGGTAAGTGGCTGAGCTAGGACTGTAACTCAGATCTCTTGATTCCAAGGTCAGCAGTCTTTATTCTTAAACACCTCTCATTTATATACTTAGACCAATACCTCACAGTTAAGCTCCTCTTTAAGGTTCAGGCAGGGGGATACTCATCCATGTTATTTAAATCAAGCTCTCTTTTATCATCATGGAAGTCCAAGATAATGGTTCTGATGCCACTGAAGAGTTAATAGAGGCAAATGTAAGTAGACTGTAAGCACATTGAGGGCATCTTGTCCTTACATCATGTACATTTTTACTATCTAGTATCTAGCACAGGACCTAACACACAGTGCCTGAATCAGGCAGTGAAAATTGGGATAGACCCTATAAGGGTAGACCCTGACAGATCTGGTAATAATTGATCTGGATAACTTACAGTAATCCAATGGGGATGAAGAAGACCTGGGAAATGAGAAGATTGGATGAGTCCAGCAATATAATGAGAGCAGAAAAGGTAATGAACACTAGAATGATGACTGATGGCATTATTCACAGTAATATTCTGGGACAAAAGCAAAAGAGAAGACAAAGAAATCAGGACAAATAATAAACAAGATGCAGGACTGGAAGAAGGAATTCAGGAAAATATTTCAAAATGTCATGTGCACATAAAGTGGGGAACTTCATCTCTTTTATTAATATAAGAACTGTTTTGTAGTAGAGAAATATAGGGATGTCGATAGTGAGCCCTGGAAACACCCTATGATCTGAGGGACTTAAAAAGGAAACGTCACATTACTTAAAGTAAAACCTAAAACTTGACTTCGTTTCACCCTGATGGGGAGGAGGATGGAAGAGCAGAGCCACTATGTTGTCCAAAGAAAGGAACACAGGCTTTGGAGTTAGAATTGGGCCCCAGCCCTGGCTCTACTGCTCGTTACATTACTGGTCTTGAATAAGTTACCTAACTCTGGGCTTCATGTACTTTCTGACACTGAGTAGGTGTCAATAAATATTGAATGATTGAATCTCTCTTGAGAGGTAACATATTGTAGTTGTTAAGCGCATGAAGAGTGAAGCCAGGCTGCCTGGATTGAAAACCCAGCTCTACCCATAGTAGCTGAATGTTTTCTGACAAGTGTGTTACCTCTCCACAGCAGTTTTCCCCATCTATAAAATGGGTGCAAAATTTCCCACCTCATACAGTTGTGAAGATTAAATGAGTTTACATTTGTAAAGCATTTTAGAGTACTACCTGCCATATAGTAGGTGCCATATTAATATTTGATAAAATATTGGTCTCAGTTTCTCTATCTGTAACATGGGGATCATAACACTGAATTTATTATAAGAATTCAAATGAAGTATTTTAAGCATTACACAGGAAATGCTCAACAGATTTTATTTCCCTTCCTTCCTCACCCCCACACTCTGATAATTTGTAATCCCTCCCTGATTATTGCTGCCACTGCCATTAAGGGACTATTGCTTACCCCAGTCTAAGCAAGAACAAAGTATTGTTCCTTGATTTCTCATGGCTCGAATGAGAACCTCAAGACAAGTTTACTGGAAGCCAGGAGAAAAATAAAGGGAAAGAGCTCCAAAGAATCATATGATATGGAGCCTGCCCTGTATTATATCTCCGGATATTCCAGAAGAAGAAAAATAAATGTGCCAAAGAAATTCTGGCTTTTTAATACCCCTTTCACTTCCTCTTCTAGGATCTTATAGAACATCAGCTGGCCAATTAGTTACAACAGCAAGTTCTCCGTTATGTTTAGAAGAGGCGAGGTGGAGATAGGAGCATTTACTTCCAAGAGACAGTAAGTAGTCGGAAACAAGGAAAGTCAATGTTTAACTCTGCATGGGAGCCAAGACTTACTGAGTTTTACAAGTTTTACTGAGGTCTGAATCAGAGGTCAGCAAACTATGGTCCACAAACAGAATCAGCCCACTTATTTTTGTAAATAGTTTTATTAGAACACAGCCACTCTCAATTATGTACTATTTATGGCTTCTATTGTGAAATAATGGCACAGTTGAGTAGTTGTGGCAGAGACTGTATTGTCCTCGAACTAAAAATATTTACTACCTGGCCCTTTACAGAAAAGAAATGCTAGCCCCTGATCACACAGAACTATCTTTTTAGTACCCAAACAAGTATCAACCCCCTAACCTTTTCTTCCCTTGTTGCCCTCCCCTGTCAGAAAAAAAAACAAGCTCTGGACAAACCCAGTCTGTACCAGTGCAGCTGCATATTGCAGGAGAAAGTCATGCATCCAGTTAACTGGTGTCTCTAAATTCATGGTCACCAACTTCACACAGGCCCTAACGCTACCTCTTAAACAATAGCATGTCCCATCTCCACATCCTCAGTGACCATTCCACACCTAATCCTTGCTCCTCAAACCTCCCATCCATCCTCCCCACTCTTTTTCAGGACATGACTGAATCAGTTTTGTTGAGAATCTCCTTGTACCTATTAAGGAACTCTGGTTTTAAAAGCAAAGTTTCTCAACAGTAACACTATTGAAATTTTGAAACAGATAAATCTTTGCTATGGGACATTGTCCTATATATTATAGGATATTAACAGTATCCCTGCCCTCTACCCACCAGATGCCAATAATATCTACCCCCAGTTGTAACAACCAAAATTGTCTCCAAACATTCATTCCATTCCAAATTGCCAAAAGTCCGTAGGGGGAAAAAAATCTCCCCCTGTTGAGAACCACTGGCATCAGAAACCAACCCCAACTAATTTAAAGAAAAGGGGATTTATTGAGAGGATAATGGAATAATTCATGGACAGGCCTTGGATAGGATAGGAATCCCAGAGAAAGATCTTGAGCCATTGTCATTAGATAACCTCCTCTGTCTTGGGGCATTCCTAATTACTGTTCAGTTTCTTAGTAGGAAGAATCTAAGTCCTGTGTAGGACAAATATTCACCTCTGCAGCTAGGGTAATTGGGTTTGTAACCAGAATCAAGTTTAAAAAGAGGTATTGAGCAGACTAAAGCAATAGCTATCACATTTTCCCCCATATTCTGTATCAGGAATATTTTCAGTTAAAGTGACATAAAGTCTGGCTACAGATACTTCAATAAATTAGAAGTTTATTTTTCTATTATAAAAATAAGTCTGATCGAGTAGAGATATGAATGAAGCTGATCTGGATAGGAATAAGGTATATCAGAAGACTGGGTAAAGGATGATATCGTCCATATCTTAAAACTTCAATTTCTATGTGAGACCAAAGGGAGAGATGTTTATTTTCAAAATTTATATTTTGGGTAGTACATTTCCTAATTTAACTTGTATGGTTAGTTTAGTTGAACACCATAAGTACAGGGAATCTTGAATAGGGCATGAGATTTTGTGGTTTGTCCAGGTTAGTGTGATGCCCTGATAAATCCCAGAGTGATCTGGACAGTGAGTAAAGAAGTATTTACAAAGTCCCCTTAGGGAAATTGGGAGAAAGGGAGAGAGATTCAGCTTCCCCATTTGGAGAATGGAGACAACCAAATCAATAGGCTGAACCCTAGATCTTGGAGTCCCTCCCATGAAACTTATTTCTGCAAAGGATAGGCTAAGCTTACATAAAATTAGGCCTAAGAGTCACCCCTAGAGAACCTCTTTTGTTGCTCAGATGTGGCCTCTCTCTCTAAGCCAACAAGGCAAATGAACCCACTGCCCTCCCCTCCTACGTGGGACATGACTCCCAGGGGTGTAAATCTCCCTGGCAACGTGGGACAGAAATCCTGGAATGAGCTGGGGCCTGGCATCAAGGGATTGAGAAAGCCTTCTTGACCAAAAGGGGGAAGAGAGAAATGAGAAAAAATTAAAAAGTGTCAGTGGCTGAGAGATTTCAGAGTCAAAAGGTTATCCTGGAGGTTATTCTTATACTTATATAGATATTCCTTTTCAGTTTATGGTGTATTTGAGTGGCTAAAGGGAAGAACCTGAAACTGTAGAGCTGTGTTCCAGTAGCCTTGTTTCTTGAAGATGATTGTATAATGATATAGATTTTACAATGTGACTGTGTGATTATGAAAGCCTTGTGTCTGATGCTTCCTTTATCTAGGGTATGGACAGATGAGTAAAAAATATGGATAAAAAATAAACAAATAATAGGGGGACCAAAGGTTAAAATAAGTTGGGTAGATGGAAATACTAGTAGTCAGTGAGAGGAAGGGGTAAGGGGTACGGAATGTATGAGTTTTTTTCTTTTTCCTTTTTATTTCTTTTTCTGGGGTGATGCAAGTGTTCTAAAAAGTGATCATGGTGATGAATATACAACTATGTGATGATGTTGTAAGCCATTGATTGTACACCATGTGTGGAATGTTTGATAAGAATATTTTTGTTTGTATGTTCTTTTAGCAATAAAAATATATTTTTTAAATGTCTGGAGATAACTGTCTGCATTGTTTCAGTGGCTAAACAGTGTCGTCCCAGCCTCTTTTCATTTTTCAGCTCTGGTTTTTCATCTTCAAGCTCATTACCTCAGATTGAAAGATGGTTATCACACTTCCTGACATCAGGATCACTTTCAAAACTAGGAAACACAGAGAGGGGTGGGGGAGAAGGGCAACAAAAGGGCCTTCTATTTGAGAAATTCCCTCTCCTTTTATCCTCAAGGAATAACTTTCACAAAAGCTCCCAGTGAACAACCCAGAAGTAGGTTCTTAGTTGCACGGTAAGAACAGTATGGTTCTTGGTTGCACTAAGACACAGTCTTAGTGTCTAGTAAAAGGGAATCCAATAGCCATGATTGCATTAGACCAACCATGATTAATCCCTGTATCTGGGCACATGCTGCCCCCACACCAAATTTTGAGTTCTATTAGCATGGAAGAAGAGGGTCTAGCTATTAGCATGGCAGTAGTGTCTGCCATGTCTTCCCAATCACAAATCCATTAACCCACATAGTTCTGTACCTTCCGTAACAAAAAAAGTAGTCCCTTTACCTGTATTCTGAATCCCATTGCCCTCACTTTCTCAAGGACTTTACTCCTTCTTTCTCATAGCATTAATCTAGCTATAGAATCACACTCTAGGAACAAAAATACTTTGGCATATCTTCTATCTTTTAAAATATCCCTTTCTTATGGATAGATAAAAAAGATGTGAGAAAGTAAGTATAATAAAATGTCAATTATAGAATTTAGTGGTATTTACCACAAAATTCTTTCAACTTTTCTGTTTTTAAAAGTTTAATAATAATAAGATGTTGGTAATAAAATCCCTTTAGTATTTGGTATGCCCAAATAACCCTTCAACTGGTTTCGGTTTTTGTTCATTCAGATTCCTTGAAAATGTTCCTCTCTTCTTGCTCACCTCCCTTTTACTTTAATTTTATGCAAGTCTGGCTTCTATTTCTACCACTCCACTGAGATTGTTTTTATTAATGTCACTTGTGAGTGGACAGGTTTTTTCCTCTTACTCAGCAGTTCAGTAGCATTCTTTGCTGCTGACTTCTCTCTCCTTGAAACACTTTCCTCTCATCATCTGACATTATTCACTTCTAGCTTTCTTCCTACTTTTCTAAATACTTCACTTCAATCTCCTTTGTTAACTTCTTCTCCATTATCCCAGATTGAAACGTTAGAATGTCCTAGAGGTTGGTCCTGGAACCTCTTCTCTTTCTATAGCAAATTTTTCCACAGGAGCACTATTGATATTTTGTATGGGGTACTTTATTGAGCAGGATTTTCCATGCAGGATATTTGCCATTCCTATACTCTGATCACTAAATGCCAGTACTGTCCCTCTTGTCCACCCCCATCCCACCCCAGTCAATGTGACAACCTAAACTGCTTGCAAACAGTCCTGGAAGTAATACTTCTCCAGGTTGCGAACCATCTTTAATTGGGTGATCCCAGTTCATCCATGACCTTATATATAATATATATCCTAATTCTCAAATATCTCTGACTGAAACATCTCCTTTGAACTCTAGACTGCCTCCACCTGTATGCTTAGCATTTCCATTTGGAGGCCTATGTGAAACTCAATAAATATTTGATGAGTGTATAGTCTAATTAACTACCTTAATCCCACCTTTCTCCAAAATTAAATTCTTAATCTTTTCCTACCTGTTTTTCCAATAGGAGACATAAAGCTGAGTTCTGCTGAGATTACCCTCCTAGAAAGGACTGGCTGCCCATCTATGAACAATGTGATTTGCTGACAGCCTTCAGCTTTTAGCTGCTACAGGTTCCACCTCAATTTTAGAGCCAGTGTTACTCTCAGTGGTGTAACAAGGCATACTTCTCTCAGGGAGATCCTCAACCAATGAATGAGCCAAGGGCCTGTTCCTACATGGAATTCCTCTAATTGGCAATCTTTGCTCCAGAGCTCCCTGTTGCGCCAGAAGAGTCTTTGCCAGATTCACAACACTGTCTGAGAATTTCCCTTCCTAATCTTGTTTCTGCCCCTTTTCCTGTTACAGGTGTTATTCCCTGATAAACTTTTGCATGTCTAAGCAGAGATCACAGCATCTGCTTCCCAGAGAATCCACTTGGCACTCTTTCTATCCTTCTCATTTCAGTAAATGACATTCACCCTGTTGCTCAAACCAAATCCTAGGAGTCATCTCCAATTTCTCATTTCCCTTCGAACAACACACCTGTAATCTAGCAGCAAGCTCTATTGATTCTACCTCCAAAATACATGTCAAATCCATCTACTTCTCTCTTCTGCTACCAACCCTGCCCAAGTCATCATCATTTCTCACTGGAAACTGCAAATAGCTTCTAAATTTGTGTCCTAATCCTACTTAGGCCTCCTGTGATCTTTTCTCCACACAGCAGTTGGCTGATCTTTTAAAACATTGCACTGTTCTACTGGAAAACAATGATTTCCAATCCAAACTCCTTACTGTGTCTGTCAAGGCTTTGCATGATGTCTCCTATCTTCCTGTTCAACCTCATCTCTCACTACCTGCCTATAGAACTCTATTCTAGCCATGTCAGTTTTTCTGTTCTTCAAAACCATTCCCACCTTAAACCTTTGCCCAAGCTGTGCCCAGTTAAATAGACCAGTATTCCCTCTACATTTTGCATGGTTGGATCTTCCTCATTCATTAAGATTCAACTCAAATACCACTCTTTCAGAAATCCCACTCTGACCACTCAGTCTAAAGCAATTTCCCTTTTCTCTTTCCCATTACTCTCTCCAATAGTGTGTGTGTGTATAATTATTTAATTAATATTTCATTGTCTGTTTCTCTCACTATGCCCTAAGATCGATGTGGAGAGGGACTATGTCTGGTTTGTTTCTGTTTACCCAGAGCCTAGTACAATATCTGATGCATATAGTAGGCAAACTATACATGTTTGTTGAATGAGTAAAAGAAAGAAAAAAAAGCCATCTAATTTTCTTAGGTCCTCATATTGTTATTTTTTCCTCATTTTGTTTTGGCAAAGGGGTTAATTTTTTGCTTTTATCTCTTTTTCCTTTAGAAAAAGAATGGAAATTATCCTCTGCTGGTTGATATTATAATGACTAACACATAAGAGATAAGTATTAATAACAATAAATCATAATATCTAGATCCATGTTTCAATGGCCATAATTTCAAGATCCCCTTATTTTGAAAATTAGACGAACCTTATCCAAATGGTTTATAATGTGCCATGAACAATACTCCTACTTTCACTTAGCAATCTTTAAAAACAAAAAAAGCAGAGAGAAAAGAACAATAAATTAAAACAAAGTCATAGGAAGAAACATGAAGTTTATTTTTCATGGATTACAAGAATTTAGTGAGAATAAAGTCCAGTCATGCTGCAATAAGGAACATGATCAAATAAATATTGTGCACTAACTTCATAATTTTTGTTTCCTTGCAGCAAAAGACCTTAGAGAAATTGTGCAATATATAAATCTTGTTTCCTAATCTCTGGATTTTCATTCTAGGAAGTCAAAAAAAAAAAAAAAAAAAGAAGATAACCTCTCCCTACCCTCAAAAAATAAACAAAATATCCAATGACCAGAATCTTTTTAGATAGCTCTTATAATTCTTCTCTATGATAAAAGTTGACCTGAAATAGCTTGGAAAACTGAATTTACATTTTATTCACTCTAAGGATAGCCAGATCCTAGTATTTAAACATTCTTCTCTAATTTTTATGGTCCTTTGGTAAAGCTCCATTAATGTAGACATTTTCTCAGGACGTCTTGAACAACAATCTCATCCTTTTGTGATGCCACACCGATTGTATCTTCCCACTCCACATTCCACGTTGCAGTCCTGGGATGAGGTTAACACATGATGTCACAGAGGGATGATACAAGGAGATGTTCAAAGGGTTGCAAAGGTATAGAGAAATGAGTTGTTGTTCCAAGGTGATAAGGCAATGCATGATGTCAGAAAAGGTGTGGCTAGGCAACCTTCAAGAGTCAAAGGAAAATTGTTGGTATAGTCATGATATCACAAGGAGAGGGGTAAAACCTAACATCTTAAAGTGATAGGCAAACTCTGAAATCATTACTGGGTGGTCTAAAATAGTACCTCATAAGAGGAGGGGGTAGTGGGTCCATATTTGGGAAATCAGTGGTGTCATAAGGGAATATTCATTCCCTTAAATTTGATATCACAGAAAAGTAGGAAAGTTTTAAGCCAAAGATCACAAACTGATACCGAAGGGTACATTCTAGCCCAAAGATAAGGTTTGTTGGCCTACACACAGGGTTGTTGTTTTTTTCCCAATTAGTTGCCAAATTGGGATTTTCATGTAAAAAATCAGTATTTCTGTCTTCTCTTGAAAATGTTAGACTTGTGAGAACCCTTGGCCTGCATTCCTACATGGCTAAAGCAAAGTAGTAGCTACTGTCTTTGGATTAGGCAGGGAGTCTCCAGTTTACCACAGTCCCCACTCAGTCAGCTTTCCTCATATATCCACCTAATACTTGTAGGCATTTGACTGTATGACACTGGTTTGGGGAATTTCATATAACAAAGAGGTGAAGCAATGTTGGGGCAATGTGTCATAGGGGAAGGTAATTTATAACACAAGAGGGTGTGCAGACCTTGAAAAAATTCACTGTGGCAAAGAAGGGCAGCAGAACAGTTTCATCCTGCATTTTACCTTATGTATTTGAGAGCTTTGTAGTCAATGCATTAATTAAGGAATTCAACTGAATCAATGAAATTTGATTCATAAAACACTTTCCAAGAAAATTCACCACTATTGGCAGTACTCTTATTATATATTTTCTGTGAAAATATCCTTGGATCAGGCTTAGAATAAATCTCATCACACCCAAGTTGTATAATTATGATTTCTCCAAAGGATAAGATATTTTATCACATCACCAACTATTTGTCTTTGGTGCATCCTATTCCCCTTACTTACAATCTGAGCCTTGGCTCAGATTGCTTCTCTTTTTGGACTGCCCTTCTCTCTCAATAAAGTAGTCATCCTTAAAAAACAATGGAGGGGGGAGGTGCCAAGATAGCAGCTTAGCAAAGTGCGGGATTTAGTTCGTCCTCCAGAACAGCTACTAAATAACCAGGAACAGTACAGAACAGCTCCTGGGGCCGCGTCAGTGACCCGACACACAGCATACCCCAATCTGGACCAGCTGGACAGGCTGTGAGCCCCCCCCAGAACCATGAGTTCCCCAAGCCGCTGCAGCAGGCGCCCCTCCCCCACAGGCTGCTTCCCAGAGGGGAAAGGAAAGAGACTTAACCAGCAACAGGGGCTGAGCCCAACCAAACACCAATTGTGGCATTAATTAACAAATTCTGACAACTAAAAAAATAGGCCCCAGCTCAGGTGAACCTGGTCAAAGCGGAGGTCGCTGATTTTTACCCCGGCACTAAGTGGGCAGGGCTGATGGAAAAAGAAACAGAGGTTTCTGTGGCTGTGTTTCTACAAAGGCTTGGCTGTCTTTGGATACAGTGGCAGGGCTTCTCAGGCTGCAACTGCCCCAGGCATAGGCAGAAACAACCTTGTTTGAGAGCTTGTCTGGAGCCTGTGCCTTCCCCTGGGGAGGGATGAGGCCCAACTCAGGTGGAATCACTCCCTCAAGAAATTCAGACCCCAGGGCTTGGTAATTTGAAGCCATTAAAACCAGCCTACAACCTCTCCTCTGTCTCCACCACGGCCCCAACAGGGACAGTCTGCCAAAGTAAAAGGTACCGCATCATCTTATGCTAGTGGGACCTGCAGGCAGACAAGTGCCACATACTGGGTAGGATAAGAAAAACAGAACCCAGAGACTACACAGGAAAGTCTTTCAACCTGCTGGGTCTCACCCTCAGTTTTCCTCAGGGAAAACTGACACAGGTGACTCTTTTCTTCTGACAGGAGGCCAATTTGGCCTGGGAAAATCCAGCTGGGGTCTATAATACCTAAGTAGATGCTCATAAGCGGGGGTCGGGGACAGGGGGAGGCACCTTGTAGGCAGGGCAAGAAACAAGAAAACAAGAACTGAAAAATTCTCCTCTGTTAAACAAAACCTAAGCTAGTGGTCCAGAAAAAGCTGAACTGAATGTCAAAGCACAGACAACAAATTCATCCAGCAAGAAAACTCTAGGTAAAAGAAGTGAAAACAATCTCCAGAATAAACTAATTAAGGTAATTAAATTGCTAGACGCCACAAAATATAACAAATCACACTAGGAAAATTGAAGATATGGCCCAGTCAAAGGAACAAACCAACAATTCAAATAAGATACAGGAGCTGAAACAATTAATTCAGAATATATGAACAGACATGGAAAACCTCATCAAAAACCAAATCAATGAATTGAGGGAGGATATAAAGAAGGCAAGGAATGAACAAAAAGAAGAAATCGAAAGTCTGAGAAAACAAATCTCAGAACTTATGGGAATGAAAGGCACAGTAGAAGAGATGAAAAAACAAGGAAACCTACAATGCTGGATTTTGAGAGGCAGAAGATAGGATTAATAAACTGGAGGACGGAATATCTGAAATCCGAGAAGCAAAAGAAAATATAGGGAAAAAATGAAAAAATATGAGCAGGGACTCAGGGAATTGAATGTCAATATGAAGCACACAAATATACATGTTGTGGGTATCCCAGAAGGAGAAGAGAAGGGAAAAGGAGGAGAAAAACTAATGGAGGAAATTATCACTGAAAATTTCCCAACTCTTATGAAAGACTTAAAATTACAGATCCAAGAAGTGCAGTGTACCCCAAAGAGAATAGA